>OZ014525.1:259459223-259721074 GCA_963966055.1 Lathyrus aphaca | reverse complement strand
CTTGCATGTGACAACCCTTTTATTTTAATCATATAAAAGTATTCACGTAAAAGACACCAAAAACCATGAGGATCTGTTTACTCATCTCACGAAGTTTTATGAGATAACAGGTGCAACATGAGCACCAGAAGTCGAAGAGGAACCTTTATTTAAAAGACTATTCATGTATTCCTTAATTGGGAAGGCGAATGAGTGATATCTTGACCAATATACTCTTGTCATGATGGATTCGAACGTATTGGAGGAAACGTTTATTAAATGATTCTTCCCTCAATCTGGATTTATGGAGGCCAATACGCTGATTTCGGTATTTGCACAAGGAGGAAGTGAAACTCTAAACAAAGCATGGGAGAGATTGTAATCTATATTGATAAAGTGAAAGGGCCATGGTTTAGATGACTTGGCGCAAGTACATATTTTCCGCAACAGACTTTAACCCATTCATAAAACTATTTTAGATGCTACGGCGAGTGGTTCTTTAATGTCAAAAAGTGCAGAAGATGTAGTTGCCATCATTGATAGGATGGCACTAAATGATAATCAAGGTCAACACAACCTTGGAAATCCTCACAAGAATCCGAGAATTATTTAGTTGGGAATGAATGATACCATTCTTGCACAAATCAAGTTGCTTTTACAACAAGTGGAGTTATTGATAAAGCAAATGTCAAAACTTCGACAACAAATCAAAGAGATGCAAGAACTTACCAACAAAAGCTAACATATAGCAAGTTGTGAGCTTTGCATCGGTGATCATCCTAATGAGTATTGTCCACCGGTTTAAGAAGAAGAAAATTATGTGGGGAATCAAAACCCTAATTAAGGCTATCAACTGAGACCATCATATCAAAGTAATAACCAAAGCTATCAACCAAGAAGTAATACCCAAAGTTACCAACAAGGGTGGAGATAAGAGTTAGACACTTCTAACTACCAACCTTGCCAAAATTACAACCAATCTCCACAAAGTCAAGGTGGAATTCCAAATATTGAGGAAACTTTCAACCAATTCATGCAAATGTATATCTCCACTCCAAAGAGTACGAATGTGGAAATTAGGAACCTTGAGACTCAGGTTCGACAATTGTCCAAGCAATTATCCGATCAACATAAAGAAACTTTTTCGACTAATACTCACTTGAATCCTAAAGAGTCTTGGAACCCCATTTATACTAGGAGTGGGAGAACAATTGGTGTAGGAGTTAATGAAAATGTTGTGGAGAAATAGGTTGAAGTTGAAAATGAGGATGAGATTATTGAAGAGGTAGTTGAAAATAATGAGAAGGAGTTAGTTGAAAAGAAATGGAGATAGGAAAAAAAAGAATACAAAAGGAAAGAAGCATGTGAGTGTCATTCCTATGAAAAAATAACCATATCCCAATGGTCCTACAAAAAAAGACAATGATAGGCATTATGCTAGGTTATTGGATATGTTTATTTGTTTTCAAATAAACATTTCATTTGCCGAAGCTCTTGAACAAATACCCAAGTATGCCAAGTTTATGAGAGACATACTTACAAAAAAGAAGAGATATACGAACAAAGAAACCATTGCACTTAATGAAAATTGTAGTGCTATTGCTCAAAGTATGCTTTCGCTGAAGGAAGTAGATCCGAGAAGAGTACATCTACCTATTACTATAGGTAATGATTTTAAATTCAAAGCTTTGATCGATATGGGGGCTAGTATTAACTTGATTCCCTTGTCCGTGGTGAAAATAATTGGAAACATGGATTTGAAATCAACCAACACGACTTTACAATTGGTAGACAAGTCAAGGACTCATCTTCAAGGTGTTGTGGAGGATGTGCTTTTAAAAGTTGACAAATTTTAATTTCCGGTTGATTTTTTTGTCATAGATATGGAAGAAGACGAGGATACACCAATCATTCTTGGAAGATCCTTCATGAAAACCATAAGAATGTTAATTGATGTTGATGAAGTCATAATGAAGGTGAGGACCAATGATGAAGATGTGTATTTTACACTTTTCAAAGATGTGATGTATTCAAATCATGTGGTAGATGAATATTATGTGAGAAAGGAAGATGCAAGAGTTGCAACCATGAGGGTGAAAGACGAAGATGCAGGAGTTACATCAATGAAAAAGAAGGATGAAGATGCGAGGATTGAGCGGTATTTAAAAAGAAGGATGGGGAAGCTATAGGAAATAATGAAGTCATATTGGTATTTTAAATTATTGAGACCAAGTGGAAGAAAAATTGGTCATGACAATGGTTGAAGTCCTTGTGTGTTTGGGAGTTTCATCCAGAATCCAATTCAATTGCATTTAGTGTGTCATGGTTCAATCGTCAGACAGTCGAGCTCAAACGACGTTAAATAAAATACTATTTGGGAGGCACCCCAACATTGTAAGTATCATTTCATATTTATTTCATTTTTAATGTTAGTTAGTATAGGAAGTTGTATGGTAGAATGAGAATACAATTTTGAAAATTTTGTACCATTCGCTGTTCGAACCTAGGGTGAATGTTCGCTGGAAGTTCGCAGTGTGAACTGTGCGAAACAAAATAAAATATCACTTTTTATGCCATATCACTTAAGTTGTGTTTATTTGGTAGGCCAATTTTGTGGGCCCAATGCAGAGTTTGTGGCAACAATTTTTCCCATTACACTTTTGTCTTCCCATATTCCCCCTCTGTCCCTATCACTTTCCAAACACAAACACACTCTCTTGTCTCTCTCCCGACCATTTCAAGTAGAAGGGAATTTCCTAAGTCTTAGATTTCAACTTCCATTTCCTATGACCAATTCATTCCAAGTTTGATTTATGTTTCAAATTTATTGTTCTTTCAAAGCATGTGGTTAGGATTATGTGAAAATTTGTGGAAATTATGTTTATAATGTTGTTTTTCATGAGTAATATTGATTGATGAATGTTGATTTTACTTTTATAAGTACTGAATTGAATTGTTTTTATTAGGTTAAGTTGAAGTGTGTGTGTGTGTGTGTGAAATTATTTCAAGAATCTTGAACTTTGCATGAACACTGTTAAAATGATTGTTGTTGATTCTACAATATTCTGAAAACTTAAAAACACTAAATTATTGAATTATATGGAGGACATTATTGTTGGGTAGAATTTTAAAGAGGCAGAACCTGAAATTTTTTAAATTCGCAAGGTTCGCCTTGAGTTCGCTGTGCGAACCTAGGGCCAATATTTGTTGGAATTCGTAGTGCAAACTCAAGGCAAACATGACATCATTTTGTTTTTTTTTGCTCTGTTTTCTTGTTCCATTCTTTATACATTTCCTTGATTACTATTGTGTTGTATGTTGTTTTTGGTTATGTTTGGTGTTGTGCATATGGTACCTCCAAGAACCAATCCTTCAAATAAAAGAAATACTGGAAGCTCATATCCCATCAACAAGAAATTTTTTATCACACCGACCGTTTCAAATGGCCAAGGCAAGCTGTTAGGTACATTGCTCTTGAGAAAAGGAGCATTTTCCCAGAAAAAGTGTTTAACCTTAACCCCAAGGAACCTACCGAGCGGCAGTCGCAATACTTCATACAAATAAATAGGACAAACTTATTACTCTAATGGACATATACATTATTGAGATCATGAGGGAGTTTTACACGAACGCCCTCTCAGATGATGGTGAGGTTTTCTCTTGGACAATATAAGTATGTTGAAGAGAGGTGAAGTTTGACAGAGACACGATTAATGAGGTGTTAGGTAAACCTCTTACACTTGGGAGGATGAGATGGATGAGTATCATATGGATTTGAGATTACATCATGATATTGAGGATATGTCGGGTGTCTTGATGAGGGAAGGAAAAACTGTTGAGTTGAACCCATATGGGATTGCAAGGAGATATCATAGGAAGGATATATGTCCTTTGGCACAACTGGTGCTAATTTTGGTCTTAACTAACATTAAGCCAAGGACTCATACATTTATTGTGCCTATATGAGTGGCTCACATAGTTCAAAGTATTATAAGTGATACACAGATTGATGTGGCATAAATCATTGAGGATGAGATACATGTGGTGGTTGAGAGTGGTAATAAACTAGGGGCTAAAAAATATCGCCCACTAGTTATCCCTTGCTTGATTTTGGCATTATGTGTTCATGGGCGTGTAAAGTTACCCTCCCACCGTCAGGTTGCTATCTCTATTATGATTGATGATAACTATGTGGACATGTTCTGTAAGCCTAAGAGGAAGACTATGAGAGAGAGACACAGACTATTGGTGAAGGTAGTGGTACTAGAGAGAGTCTCGATTCTGGAGTTGTGAGTTTCTAGGGATTTGACCCAAATCATAGGGAGATTTTGACTATAATTGGGATTGGATGGAAGCTACTTAGCATGACATGCTTTACATTCATGACTCTATGCAGGTTATGCAGTTGCAACACCTTGATCATATGGTTCAGAGCTCTATCATGACTAGGGAGCAGTTCCTAGCTCGTGCTGGTTGGCCTGAGGCCATGCCATTTTATAGAGAGGGAGATGGTACAGTTGGTGCTAAGGAGGTTAAGGGTGAGGATGATGTTGAGTCCATATTCGATTTTGAGTCTGGTTGTGGTGATAATGTGGAGATCGATGCTGAGGAGACCATGTTCGATGAGGAGTAGTTATTTTGTTATTCCTTTTTAGCATGATCTTAAGCTCTTTCCTTTTGTTGTTACAAAGTGAAGTTTTTTATTAAGCTTTAGATCATTGCTATATTTATATTATGATTGTATTTTATTTTGTTGTTTTACATTATCCACTTAGTTGGAGTATTTTAGATGATGTATTTATGTACCACTTTTGGGTACTTTTACTTTATGATGTTCTACACCAAGACATATTATGGTTATATCAGTTGAATTCTTTAGTTACAAATGTTCAACTTTAGTTTTTTTCTTATGGTTGTTTGGTAGCTTGTTTTGAGTTTAATGATTTCTTCTTTAATAAGTGCAATGTGAGAAGTTCTAGATTGGTCGTTATTTTCTAAAAGTATCCAATGAAAATTCTCCCAATTTTGGATGGTGATGATACTATTTTGAATACAATGAAGACAAGCAAGGTACATGGTTACTACTTTATAGAATGCTAAAATGTGTATGAAATTTTTCTTTGTGCAAATGTGTATTTTTGTTTCATTTTGCAACTTGTTTAAATGCTTGTTTCACTTAGGTTCCAAAAGCCACAAATTGTGAGAAACCTCCATTTTTTACTATATGCTTAGGATGACTGATAACATTGTTTAATTCATTTGATTCATGCTTAATCTTATGATTATTGTGTTTTTATGGAAGAATTAGAAATGATCAAGTAATTTGTTTATATATAGAAAAACCATAACCAAAAGTAACTTAACCGTGAGTAGTGAGAAATTGCTAATCCCTTCGAGCCTAAACAGTTTAGATCCTGGTTTTAGTGATGAACTTGGTTTGCGTACATAATTTGAAAGATGGTTCATAATTATATTTTTTGGTATTATAAAAAAAATCTTGAAACCCTTGAACATTGTTCTAAATTAATTTCCTTACCATAAAAATCAAGGAGCATTCACTTGAGGTTTGGTTGAATTTAAGCTGGGAGAGTGAAAAGAAAAGTGGTAAGTTGCTCAAAATTTTGAAAACTTTCAAGCAAGCATAGAAATGAAAAATTGTGAATATAAAAGTGAAAAACAAAAGAAAAGATGCTTGTTTTAAAGAGAAAAATAAAGAATGAAATAATTGTGAAAAAAGAAGTTTGGAATGGTAAACAATTGAGAAAAGAAAGTATGGATGAAGTTGTAGTGTGTACATGACCTTTTATAGTGAATGTTCTTTTGCATTGGCAACTTTGATTCCATGGCCTTAGAAATGTCCCTTTTTTTGTGAACGTAACCAAACTACAACCTTACAAATCCTTAGTGATATTTCTCTTCCATGATTTCATTTGTGATTGATAGATGAATGTATGAATAGAATTGTTATTAGCATTGTTGTCATATGAGTGAATTTGACTCGCGGTTGCAACACGTGTTATTTTCTTCATTCCTATTCTTAAGAGGAGTGTTAGAGTGATTCAAGCATGAGAACTTATTTGTTAATTGAAACATTTCATGATATTTGTTTAAGAACTAAATTCTTTATCATTGTTTGATACTAGGAAGTGTGAACATTGCTTGTGTGCATTTGTATGTTTGATTTGAGCCATAAATCCATTATTGGTTGAATTATATGCTTAAGAAAATCCTCTTGTGTTTCATGAGCGGCATACTTTGCTTGAGGACAAGCAATGATCTATTTGGGGAGAGTTTGTTGAATGTCAAACATATCTTAATTTTATCCAATAATCTTGGCATATTTCAGCTCTTTTCTCATGTTTAAATGGATTTATTTCATGTTATTGTATGATTCTTAAATTGTATCACAAATACCGTTGGTTTCTTTGATATGTGTGTTAATGTGCAAGAAATAAGCATAAATCATCAATGGCCAAGACACAATTGATTGACCAAGGAACCCAAAGAAAAGATGAATAATTTAGCATGTTCGCAATATGAACATCCAACAAAGGTTCGTTGTGTGAAGTCCCAGCAAAGCCCAGGCAAAGTGAAAACAATTTTGGCAGAAAGATTAAAGATCCTAAGTTCATTGTGTGAGGCTAGTGCGAAGAAGTTAGTTGTGTGAAGAAAAGTTCGCAAAGCAAACATATATATTTTCCTAGAGGCGATTTAACTATTCAGAGGCACATCATATTCCAAAAAAGATCTATGTCGGGCGAAGAATGAGTTCGCAAAGCGAACATGACAAATTTTGGTTGTACTATTTAAGTACTTCTTACACTTTTTGGGGATCATAACCCCCTTTTTACCATTGTTTGAGTTTGAGATGAGAGAAAAAACCCTATTCTCCATATTTCTTCATCAAGAAGAAATCTTTTGCAAGTAGAAGCTAGATTCGCATATGAGTTTGATTCTTCAATGTGGATGCTCATTCTTATTCTTCTCTTATTACTTGTAAAGTAAGCTACCATGGTTATGGGTAGCTAATTTCCTTTGTATCAAAGGTAGAGGTAGTCTACCTTAGCTTTTATGTATTTCTTCTGATTGGCCTTGTATGTGAACAAGTGATGATTAATATATGAAGAATATTTTTATTCTTAATGATCCATTATTGTTTTATAAAATTCTAGACATAGATTTTATGGAACTTGACCTAAAACATTCATCTATCAATACACAAATTTGAAAGATCGATTTGTGGTTGATATTTTCTTTTTGTTGAACTTAAGGCTTGCTATATTGGTTGTTATATGGAGAGATTATATAGTGATGAATATGGTATTTCTCACGAAACCGTTCTGACATAGACGATATTGAGAGAATATGTGATGATATTAATTGGATCCAACTTCACATGCAAGATTAAGAGAATATATATAAGTTAAGGTAGATGAAAAATATTTTTGCTATACCTTGTTAAACAAACAACTTAGAAATAAGTCTTTTCTACTAAATCATGACAGTTTTTGAAACAAACTTTGAAAGCCCTTTTCTTGAAACTATAAACTATTGAACGATAAGAATCCCATATAAGAATAATCCTTGTGGAGAAGATAACAAAAATCCCCCTGTATTACGATTATAACAACAATTCATCACAATACATCATCATTTAGTCAACGTATAATATCAACATTAAAACATATGAGTAATGGAAATACCACATTAAAATTCTACAATTTAACTAAACCATTAGCGATAAGAGAGAGATTCATAATCTAGGATCTATAATTCATATCTCATTGGAAAATTCACATGAAAAATCTTACAATTCAAGTTTCAAGGGAAACCCAACTACCCAAAATGCTAAAATACCAAAGTTATAGAGAAATCTCCCCTACCTTGTTATTGCCAAATTTTTTTGCGGTGTTCTTAACAATAGTGAAATATTTCCCTTACACAACTCTATTGCAACCTTCTTGGTTAATGTGAGAGTTTTCTCTTTGATTTTTGGATAAGAAGGATTTTGGAGAAGAATGGAGCATTTCTTTGTGAATTTTGTGACAACTAGGGTTTTTCCCCTTAATATCTCTCTCTCTCTCTCTCTCTCTCTCTCTCTCTCTCTCTCTCACACACACACACACACACACACATACACACACACACACACACATTTATCTCTTTGTTTCTTTCCTCCTTTATTTCTCTCCTTTTTCACTCCTCCCGTTATCGCTAAAATTTCAAATTTACAAATCAATTTCCAATAATTAGTAATAATAACCATAATAATATTAATATTAATAATACTGATAATAGTAATAGTAATAATAATGAAGATAATTAAATCATAAAAATATTATAAAATTGAAATAATAATAGTAATAATACACTATAACAAAAATCGCCTATTACCTCGGTTGAAAAAGATGTATTACCTAGTTTCACAAGTGAATTAGCGAAGGATGTCATGAAAAGTGCACACTTTACCTCTTGGTTTTAAAAAAAAACTATGGATATGTGTAAAGTTCATGGGTTCTATTCCTAAGGATATCTTTTTGGAATTCTGAAATGGCGAAAACATATGTCCCTTCAGTTTTGACATTTCTCCGACGGGCATACCACTCTCACTTTTGTTTCCTCATAAAATCGACAGATAAAACAATTTTAAGTTTATTATATCTAATATGGATTGTTTATTTCACTAAATCCTATAATGAACATATAAATTCTTAAAATTGGATAGGAAAATGATTATATGAACAATTGTGTTATATTTACTAAACAACTTAATGATTAATTGCTCTGAAGCATCATGTAACTCATCATTCATCTCACGCTCTTTTATGGTTACAATATCTTCAATGTTTAGTTCTTTATTTAACACTTCCTTTTCTAATAATTCATTATTGAAAGTATAAATTTTGATTCTTTGAAAAATGAACAAATATGGAAGAAAGTTGAACGAAAACTAGAAGCATTGAAGAAATTTTAACTATAAAACAACATGAGATAAATGATGATTTCCAGAATGCTAGAAAATCAATAATCAATGTAAGATAAGTTTAAAATACAACATAATTTTTATATGATTATGTCCAAAATCAATTTAATAGGTTATATGCTCAAAGAGGGGTTAGTGAAACAAATAATCAATATTAGATATAATAAACTCAATTTGGCGGAACAAGATGAGAGTTGCACAAAGAATAGCAAAAAACATAATCTCAATATGATATTAATCTCAAACTCAAACATAATAACAAAAACTAAAATACAACATATAGATTTAATAAATTCAACTAAAAATATATAACTTACTTTAAACAACAACACAAAAAATAATCAACAACATCAACAAGAACAACAACATCAATAAACAACCGCTAGGGTTTAGGGTCTCAACAACAAAAAACAACATTAGAAAAAATAACATAAATAAACTTATAACATAAATTTATTCAAACAAGAAAAACAATAAGAGAAAACCTTTAGGGTTTCGATCTCAACATCACAACAACAACAATAACAACAACAATAACAACAACAATAACAAAAACAAAAAAAACAACAAAAATATGACAAAAATATGAGTAGTTATGTTTGACGTGCCATATCTCTGAAGAAGAAGTAAAACCATGACTAATTGCACAGAACCTCTGTGACTTTCTGCACGGAAACCTATCGTGACTAACTGTACAACACCATGTGTCGTGACTTCCTGCGCGACCAACAACCGTGACTAACTGCACAGAACCTCTATGACTTCCATAATGAATCGTTCAGGGATCTAACTGGATATAACGTTCACCGAACAAGAAAAACCTCTACCTGGATTTCATCTCAACTCATAGTTGGACCGTTCAAGGATCCATTCCGGATATAACATCCATTTGAGGAGTCTCAACTTACAAATGGACCGTTTAGGGATTCATTATGGATATAACGTCCACTTGAGGAGCTTCAATTCATTAAGTAAAATTGATATACTGAAGCTAAATGAGGTGCTTCTTTGCAAGCATATACTCCTCTGTTTAAGTACAAAGTAACTCTTCAGACTTACAGCAAGATGAGAAATAGCTCCTTGCAAACTACATGATTCTAAGATGTTCATAATATTACAATTCAAATTGCATCTTCATTGGTAAGCAAGCTACGAGCAACAACTCCTTTCTTTTGATCTTCAATGAGCTCCAAGAGGATGTAGTTGGTGTTGATTGATGACTTGTTGATTTCTTCTTCTTCAGGTTCAGTTCATCAATGTTTGGTTGATGTTGTTGTAGATGACGATCTTGGTGTAGAAACACAAACTCAAACTCTCAGATGTTGTATTGTTGATTTATGATATGATCATGGTTGAGCAACAACTGAGATATCAACACTGGTTGAAGTTCGGTAAGGTCCAAAAATGGTTGCGTTCCTATGCAGGTCCAACAATGGTTGGGATCCTAAACCGGACCAATAATGGTTGTGTTCAGCACAACCAAAAATAGTTGAGATCATATCAGGACCGTCTGATGTGAGATCGACCTAACGTCTAACAGTATCTTAACTGCAAGTGCACAACCTATCGCATAGTAATAAAAAGATGTCAAACCCACAGGGATTAAGTTATCACTCTAGTGCTATAAATGTTGCTATGTTATCTAAGGCAAAGATTGTCACGAATTTGGTTTCTAAAGGTAAACTAAAAAGGGAAAATTACTTAGGTTAAGATTATATAAATAATGCAATCGGTATGTAACTTAGTAGACCTATGCGGATTAAACCAAAACTAAGCGTATAGAAATACTTCACTTTATTGCTTATGTAGAAATTATTAATTTAAAAACCCTCAACTCACACTCTCGTAGTCTTGTATTAGATTATATTCCTAAAGCCCTATGCCTGCTCTCACTAGCCCATAAGTGTTTAGAAAATACTCTTTGAAAACTTAATATAGTCTAATTCATTTTAAAGCGCTCTTTCTGTATTTAAAACAAATGCCTAACTTTAGCTATCCGGTTAAAACATCACACTCTCGTGGTCTTGATCCTAACCTTTTCTACTCTTTTTACTCTCGTAACAAAAAGCTTGATTTTAATAATAAAAAGTCTCATCCAGAAATTAAGTTAATTAGAACTTTTAGCTTAACATTGATTTAACCTGTCCGGTTACCATTATTCCATACCGACACTACTAGATTAGCTAGACATACTAATTAAAACAGAAAAACACTGATAATTAATTAAATAAAAAGCAAACATAATGAATAAATAATAATTAAACAATAAAAATTATAATGCAATATCTTAAAACCTGATACAAAGAAATTTTCCTCGTATATCCCGCTTCCACAAATGGCGGCAAGATTGGAACTTCTCAGAAATTGAATACGAGTTCTAAGGCTAGAAAACAGTAAACCTAATCTAATGTAATAGATTCCTAATGTTGGAAAATATTACTTACATGTAGTTGAATTGAAAAGAAATAAAGTAGTGAAAGCAAAAGAATTGAAATAACAAAGAATAAGAATACAGTAAAAATTTGGCAGAGCTTCGGTAAGAATTGGTGTAACAAAACTCTCCCTCTTTTCCTTCCGTTGATGTTCCTATTTATAGAGTAGGAAGGGTATGGAATTTGGAGAAATAATAGGTCCTATTTCAGCCCACTCCTTGACGAAAGATAGGAAGGCTTGGTGACTTCGTGTGGTATGTGTTGAGAAAATCCAGGACCATGGACGAGGAAGTCTCTTTTCCTGTTTCAAAGCAACCATGTGTTTACAGTTTATAAGTAAAAAGAGCGTAAAGCCCATTATGAGCGTCTTGGCATGTTTCTGGGCACGTGGCGGTCGTAAGAGATGTGTGACGGTCGTCACACGCTAAAGGGTGCACATAAGAGGTGTGTGACGACCGTCACTGCAACAAATTATGCAGAACTCTTTTTTATGCTTTGTTCTTTGATTTGTCTCATGTCCACTTGCTTCATATCTTCACTTTGCACCTATTTGACTTGACAGACATCATACCTGTAAAAATGAGAAAAGTCGGGAAAAATCGAGAGTTAATTATATCAAAATGCATTGAAAACAGACTAGAAATGTGCTAAATAATTGATACGATTTCTCGTTATCAAAATCCCCCATACTTAAATATTTGCTTCTCCTCAAGCAAAAATTCAGTAAGTAAATCGGACAAGTTATATCAGACGCATATGTATAACATATCTTTGAAACAATTGCGGGAAATCATTAGTTAATTCGACCGACTGTTGCACCCCAAAATTTGCCCTCACAAAACAAGACTTTGTGTGCTAAGAGATTCACAAGGTTCACAAGGTTCACAAGACCTCTCATGAGGTTTACAAGGTTCACAAGACCTATCATGAGGTTCACAAGGTTCACAAGACCTCTCATGAGGTTCTCAAGGTTCACAAGACATCTTATGAGGTTCACAAGGTTCACAATTAGTCAGAATATTTGACAATTCCCTCAGACAATGCATCCTCCTAAGCAGTGCATCCAAAACTAGGGTTTTGACTTTAATCAGGCTAAATTAATTTCCAAGACTTCAAGTGAGCTTCATAACATCTTATATGTGTTTAAGAACCCCGATGACAAGTTTCAGAACTTTTCTCAAAGGTTTGCTCAGTCAGATGATCAGATAAGTCAAAATCAGTCAAAGTAGTTAAAAAGTCAAACTGAGGTCAATTATGGTCAAACCAAAGTCAAACTTCATGATTTTTTGTCAACATCAAGTATATGAAGTAAAATTCATCATTTGATCAAGGTTTGATCATGATTCATCAAGGATATTTCAGATCATCAAGAATCAGAGGTTTCTAAATTAGGGTTTCCTCAAGAAAAGTCAACTGAACTTTGACCAGCCATAACTTTCACATGCTTCATACAATTTTTCCCATACAAAGCTCATTTTGAAGGAAATTTAATTCTCTACAACTTTGTGTCTCACAAGCCAAACCCAAAAATGCTTCATTTGGAAGGTATGAGCTAAGACATTATAGGTCCCTTTAAAAGTAAACAAAAAGTCAACAACTTCAAAAGAGCATAACTTGAGAATGGTAAAAGGTATGGACATGAAAACAATGGGGTTGGTTAGAGGACTCCTTAAGCTTTCCAAAATGTCCAAGAACACCCTCATAGCATTAAAATTGAAGGATTTGTGCCCTTGCAAAGTTGGGAAATTTTTAGGAAGTTTATGAAGCAAATAGGGCTTTAAAACCAATTTCTTCCAAATAGGCTTGCAAATTTGTGATCCAAACTTCAACATGACATCATGCACGACCCAATCCTCATTTATTCATATTTTTATTATTTTTTATTTTATTTATTTTGATTTTATTCATTTAAAACCATTTTAAATTAAAATAAAATATATAAATCAAATATTTGAGTGAGATATTGTTCCTAGAAGGTCATAAACATGGATTAGATCAGATTGATATACAATTTATGGTGATTGTCTTAAGATAGAAAGGTTATATCAAAGAATATATGAAATTCAAGGCATGATCTTTTTCAATCTCTTGGATCCAAAAAGTCCAAAGAACAATCACATGTTTTGACCTAATTTCATCAAGTGA
This sequence comes from Lathyrus aphaca, assembly GCA_963966055.1. Taxonomy (NCBI): domain Eukaryota; kingdom Viridiplantae; phylum Streptophyta; class Magnoliopsida; order Fabales; family Fabaceae; genus Lathyrus; species Lathyrus aphaca. The sequence continues at coordinate 259,707,535 of OZ014525.1, read as the reverse complement.
TATATATACAACATGAACACAAGCATTGCAGACGAATTGGCTGCCTCAAGAGTAAGTTTCAAGTTTTCAAATTTCATCAAAAATTCCAAATTCGGATTCTTTATTACCAAGCTTTTCAAGGTTTTCTAAGGACACTACAAGCTTCCTCAAGCATCCCTGAATCGAAACCAATCATCATATGCCTTTGAATCATGCCATAATACATAAACCGAATCATGTTCTTCAAGATATTTTTGATTTTCGATTCCATTGATTGGCTGGATTTAAACTGTTTTTGATTGTTTGATGATGATTATGATGAACCCTAGATAGATTCTGGGCTATTTAATTAAGTTTTTTGTGCAGGTATCAAATTTCACCATGATTAGGGTTTACGGCCTCATTTAGGGTTTCATTGTTTAACCAAGATAAATGAATTCTAAAGACATAGGATGGTTGCAAATCTCATTAGGAATTCAATGGTGAAGTTAATTTTGTGAAATTTTGTTGTTTGCATAGAGTTTGCTATTCGCAGGAACAAAAATCGCAGGAATATTCGTGGAAGAATTCACAGGAAATTTTGCAGCATCCAAGGAAGAAGATGAAGTTCTTGGCACGCTTTCTGGAATTTAAATTTAGTTTTAATATTTTATGAAATTGTTTGTAACTTATTTCACAGATGCATGGTTGGCTCAGTTGGTCAGTGTGTGCGCGTTTGAGGCTGAGGGTCCTGGGTTCGAATCCCCCCAGGCCCTTTTATATTGTTTTGCTTTTTGTTATGATTATTTACAGGTTAAGAAACAAAATGCATGGGCATCCATTCCATATCACCTGCGCGCGCGTAGCCTAGTGGCTGGCTTGTTGGTCTTGAGGGTATGAAAGCCTAGGGACTGGGTTCGAATCCCAACCCCAGGTAAGTATTTTTTCTCACTTTTTCTTATTCTATTTTAATTTTGTTTATATTATAATTAGTTTAATAAATTATAAAAATGATAAAAAAAATAAAATGTTCATATTATTTTCTTTTCTATAATTCAAAATTCATCTTCTTTTCAAAATTAAACTTTATCATTAAAATTATTTAACATTTATTTTATTTAATATTTAGTCTATTATAAATTATTAACATTATATGTTTTGTATAAATTAATTAATTAATCAAACCTAATATTTTTCATAAACCCTAATTTATTTTGATTAACCTTAATAATACTTTTTAAACCCTAATTATTTTATATAAATGTTAATTATGTCCATTTATTTTTATAATTTGTTTATATTATTATTATTATGCATGGTTTTATATAAATAATGTAAATAGTTTAATTAATCAATTAACCTTAATATATTCTTCTAAATAACTAAACTCAATTTTATTTTATGAATATAATTCATTATTTTCTTAGTTAATAATAATTAGATATTTTTTAATATGTATATAAAAATTAAATAATTAGACTATTAATCATATTTTATTATTATATAATTATTAATCACTTCCTTTATTTAAAATTCTAAAAAAATATTTATTTGATGAATTGTGAATTTTTAATTTATTTCTATATTATTATACTAACCATATTATATTTATTTATTTTGTTTATTATTATTAGCTTTCTTATATTTATTTTTATTTATTATTACTAACCCACTTATTTATTTATTTATTTGCTTATTTAATTTATTTTAATTATTATTATAATGTAATTGTATCCCTTATGTAATAGTTGTAGTAATTTTTATTATTTATTTTTAAATGCTATGGTTAGTAAAATAGGGAGTGTAAAAACATGTTTGTATGTAAATTTGAATTTAGATCATTAATCTCAAGATAAATATTTGAAATTGTACACTCACACACGTAAGTCGATCTTGGATCGCCATCTCACTTCTTAAGGGTTACCTCTCAAGTTGCCTAAACAAAAGGTCAAGTAAGGTGTATAAAGCAAAGTCACTCATCTCACATCATCTAGTCCCTTAACAGATAAAAAGATCAAGTCCCTTCGTGGTTGCCTTCGTAATGATCTTGTCCCTTTCGAATAAAAGATGATAAGTCCCTTCGAATTGCTTATACACCTCACAGTTGTCTAAATAACAGATGTCCCTTCACTTGTCCCTCACATCCAAGGTAATGACTACCTATTCCTTAATAATATGGATAGTCTTACCATTTAAAGGATTTAAGAACAAAAAAGACTTAACTTAGGGTAGGTTCCTCTTATGTACTTGCTCACTTTTTTCAAAAACATTTCAAACACTTCACATTTTTCAAACAATTTTCAAAACAAAGGTTTTATATATATCCGTACATGGATCATTATAAAACACTTAAGAAAATTTCTAATCACACACTACACTTTTCAAAAACATTTTAAAGTGAGCTAAGTAACTAAGAGCCCATGGATAACCATGGATGTAAAGGGTGCTAACACCTTCCCTTTACATAACCTACCCCCCGAACCCAAAAATCTTTTAAAGGTCTTTCCTGTTCTTTTATGCCTTTCCTTTGGATAAAATAAAAGTCGGTGGCGACTCTTGCTATCTGCAACATAACTAAAGTCAGTTCTCCCACCGTGTTACAGAACTGGCGACTCTGCTGGGGATTTAATAAAAGAGGGGTACCCTTAGGAATTAGATCACTTAAATTGTTTTCCTTGTTTGCTTTATACTTATCTGTTGGGTGCTCTTATGTGTGAAAGATCCTAACCCGGATCTAGTGTACCTTAGGTAAATGGCAATAGACCAGGGAAACTGTACAGCGTATACCGATATGGTTGATCTGGTGGCCATAGTTAGTGTGACTTCTTGGTTGGTGCTTATGTTCCTTAAGTCAAGTTGAGGATAATATGAGGCTGCCATATGTTGTCAATGCACTAACTAACTTTTAGAACCCTAGTCATCCCATCTTGGCCTTTTAGAAAGTAGTGAGATAACCGGCTTTGGTGAAGACTGAAGTTGGTTGATACTCGATACTACACTCATTGAGATCTTAAACTTGGAGGGTTTTGGTTGGCAAGTAAGTTGCCTACTGAACAACCGCCCTTGTGAAGGATCAATGATATTGAGATCCCTTAGAACCTGGTTACTTTATAGGACAGGATGAACCAACTAACTTCAGGGGAGGGTACTTACCTTTGAACCTCATGCAAGCCTTTAAACCTAGGGCTATGGTGTGACTTGTTTGTGTGTGCCACATGTTTGTGATTGAACATAACATCATGACATCATCATGCATCATAAGCATAGCATTTTCACTAACCATTTCAAGGACCAAAGGATTTATCTTTGTTCTTTGTTGCAGGTCATGGCTTCTGCTCGTAGAAACACTATCAGGATCAACTTTGTAGGCATACCTCCTAAGCTTAAGGAATTGGTTTCTCAAGTTTCTGAAAGCTCCCAGTTCATCAAGGGACATGGTCACCTACTGGATCTAGTCACTTCGGGGTTCAATGAAGACATGATGAGTGTCCTGTTTCAGTTCTTTGATCCTAAGCACCATTGCTTCACATTCCCCGACTATCAACTGGTTCCTACAATGGAAGAGTTCTCCAAACTTCTGGGTATGCCTATCCTTGATCAAAGACCCTTCACAGGTTTAGAAAAGGAGCCTAAACCTGAGGTTATTGCTGCAGCTCTACATCTGAAGAAGTCTGACATTGTTCTAGAAATGAGAAGCGGAGTTAAGGGTATTCTTGCTAAAGTGTTGATAGAGAAGGCTCAAGTGTTCTTGAAAGCTATGAGCTATGATGCTTTTGAGGAGATCTTAGCCTTGTTGATTTATGGCTTAGTGTTGTTCCCCAATTCTGATCAGTTCATAGACGTTCATGCCATCAATATATTCCTGAGTCACAACCCAGTGCCTACATTACTTGGGGACATCTTGCATTCTCTTCATACTCGTACTACGAAGGCACGAGGAACCCTGATGTGCTGCATACCTTTGCTATCTAGGTGGTTTATTTCTCACCTTCCCCGATCAGTGATGAAGAATGAACAAGGGTTCAGGTGGTCCAAGAGGATTATGTCACTCTCTCATTCAGATATTCATTGGTGCTCTCGATCTATGGAGAACGTTACTATCATTGACCGTTGTGGGGAGTTTCCTAATGTGCCACTTCTAGGCATAAGAGGAGGCATTACTTACAACCCTTCCTTAGCTTTACGACAGTTTGGTTACGCTCGGAGTGATGGTCCTCATGACATGTTGATTCAGGGTGTTGTGTTTGACTACGACAACGATCTGCAAGGTTATCGTCAAAGGTTTATACGAGCATGGGGAAAAGTGAACAAGGTTGACAGCAAGACTCTGGAGCCCAAGTACACTATTCCTATGGAAGCTTACCTCAGATGGGTGCGATCTCGTGCTCAAACTCTCATGATACCATATCCTGCCATCCTGCCAGTTACTATGGAGCCTGTTGTTGAAGGAGATACCTCTTATATCATCCTTCACCCAGACAGGCCCACTGACATGGAAGACTTACAGAGATCCTGGATCCAGTTGAAGGAGCAAAGGGATACTTTCGAGACTCATTACAAAGCAAGTCAAGAAAGAATCCTGGAGCTAACAAAGCAACTTCACGAGGAGCGGAATCTCAACTCATACCTCAACACAAAGAGGAAACGTCCATGGGAGACTTAAAACCCCATCTTTTGTATTTATTTCATTTCATTTTTATTGTAAGCCCAAGGGGCAAACAAATTTATTACTAATAAAAGTCTACTTTCTTTGTTTGTTTAAGCAAATTAAAATCCTGCGGTCCTTGAAAACATTGCATACGCATTTACATATCATATCACTGCATCACAGGTTTCTTATGCACAGGTTTCTTATCTTCTCGCTGTTTATTTCAGCAATGGCTCTTGAACAAACAGTCAAAGATCTCCAGGCACAAAATGCACAGTTCCAAGAGCTGATCCTGAACTTGTCCAAAGGGCAAGATGAATTGAAGACACTGCTGGCCAAGAAAACTAATAAGACTAGAAGGTCGGGAGGCCTGATCAACATGGGAAGAAGGTTCAGAGGTCCTGTCAAGACCAAAGAACAGGTTGAAGATTATGAGTCTGAAGAGTCTGAGAAAGAGGGAGGCAGTCTCCATAACACTATGGGGGACTCTGATTCTGAAGCTAATTACTATCATGAGCCTAATGAAGATAAGTTCAAGATGTTGGTGGATAGAATGGATGCTATGGAATTGCAAAAGTATTCTGGGCTGGATTTTGAAGACCTGAGTTTGATATCTGGGGTGGTTATACCCATTGGTTTCAAGGTTCCTACTTTCGTAGTTTATGATGGTGTCTTTTGTCCCAAGCTGCATCTGAGGTCTTATGTCCGGAGAATCCAACCCCATACTGCTGATAAGAAGTTGTGGATCCATTTCTTCTAAGAGAGCTTATCTGGAGCTCAATTGGAATGGTACTATCAATTGGAGAGTGTCAACATCCGTGATTGGAATGATCTTGCTGAAGCCTTTTATAAGCAATATCAATATAATGCTGATCTAGCCCCTACTAGAATGCAACTGCAGAGCATGTCTATGGGTGCTAAAGAAAATTTCAAGGAGTATGCCCAGAAGTGGAGAGACTTAGCTGGAAGAGTGCAACCCCCTCTAACTAACAGGGAGTTAGTGGATATGTTCATGTGTACGTTGAATGGTCCCTTTTACAGTCATCTCATTGGAAGCTCATCATCTGGCTTCACTGAGTTGATAATGACAGGAGAGCGCGTAGAAAGTGGTATAAGGAGTGGCAAGATCCAAGTGGGTGCTTCTTCATCCAATACTGCAAAGAAGCCTCCCAGTGGGAAGAAAGAGGCAAATGCTGTTTATGGTCAACCTGATCGTAATAGGAGGCATCAGTCTGTGAGTGCAGTTCATATCTCCAATGCAACTCCTGCAACAACAGAGCCACCCCAGGGCAATCAACAGAGGAGTAGAAGGCAGTTCACTAAGATCAACATGTCACTGGCCCAAGCCTTGCAACACTTGTTGAAGGGTGAACTTATCACTTTGAGGGACCCTCCTCAGAATCCCAATGTTACCTCTCCCAGGTACAATCCTAATGCACGATGTGCATATCATTCAAATTGTCAGGGACATGATACCAATAGTTGCTGGGTATTGAAGAATAAGATTCAGGATATGATTGATGCTGGAGAGATTGAGTTTGACCCTCCGGGTACTCCAAATGTGATTACTGCTCCTATGCCAAATCATGAGAAGACTGTCAATTCAATTGATGAAGTTTCACATATTTCCTCAGTTGTAGATTTGACTACACCATTGTCTGTTATTAAGAAGAAGTTAGTACAAGCTGGGTTCTTTCCAGGTTGTCGTGAAGATTGTGTCTATTGTGCTTATAAGCCGGATAGTTGCTGGAGGTTGAAGGACGGAATTCAACGCCTCATGAATAATTACACCATAGTGTTTGAGAGGACCCCACCTTCTGTGGAGAGTATGGTGGATCATATAACTAAAGGTACGAAGGCTGAAGATGTTATTCCTATCTCCTTTAGTCAGGAGTAAATACTATTACTGTGTTGTTACTTTTAAAGTTTGTAATTTTTGAACAATTAAACTCTTAAGCCTTGTGCCTTACCCGGGGCACAATGGTGTGCTTGTTACGGGATGTCATTTAATTTGCATACTTCATTCAATAAAAATCAGTGGACGTTTCGTTTTCGTAAATATTGTGTTCTTTGTCTTTCTTTTCTTTTATTTTTGTTTTATCAGCTATGTGTTCTTACACACACCCACATCACTAAAATGCAGATCCTTATCCACTCTGGATCTTGTTGATAACAGTTCTACTATTGCCAATTATAATTTCGAGAATCCGATCTATCAAGCTGAAGACGGAAATAAGGACGATTGTGAAGTACCTGTCGAGCTTGCTAGGTTGTTACAACAAGAAGAGAAAGCTATACAGCCACATGAAGAGCCAATCGAAGTTGTGAATCTGGGAACTGAAGAAAACAGGAAAGAGGTCAAGATAGGGGCTGAATTAGAAGATGGTGTCAAGAGCAAGTTGATTCAGATGTTACATGATTATGTGGAGATCTTTGCTTGGTCTTATGAAGATATGCCAGGGTTGGATACAGACATTGTGGTTCATCGTTTACCAGTAAAAGAAGATTGTCGTCCAAAGAAGCAGAAGGTTCGTCGCATGCGTCCTGAAATGTCAGAGAAGATTAAAGCAGAGGTAATGAAACAGTTTGATGCAGGGTTCTTAGCAGTGACTTCTTATCCTCAATGGGTTGCAAATGTGGTATCGGTACCTAAGAAAGATGGTAAGTGTAAACACCCCAAATTTGCCCTCACCCATTCACACCATGGCTTGTGATCATTCTCATATGCATAAACACAATCATATCACCTCACATCTCATTTTTGGTTCATTGCATGGTTTCTAAGTCATCTGCACCTAGGGTTTGTGACCTGAGCTATCCAAGAGCCTCTTGAGCCACCCCAAAAGCAAACAATCACTTCAAAGGGGTCCATATGTGTTCTTGTATCATATTACATCCTCTCAAAGTCAAAAATTCCAAAGAATCACAAGAACTGGGTTTGGTAGGGATGCAGAGCCAAGTTTGACTGCACAGTTGACCTAAAATTAGGGTTTTGGTTTCAGAGGCCATAACTCCAATTTTTTTGGTCATTCTTGTTTCCATTGGTCTCTATATGGTATAGGGAGTATGCATATCAAGTTTCATGAAGAAATTCCATGGGGAAGTCATCTGATCAAGGGTTGACTTTTCAGACAAGTCAGTGCAAAATCAGGGCATCTGAGGCCCCCAATGACCCAACCAATGATTGATCTTCATCATTTTGAGTGTATATGATCTTTATTTGATCATGGAAGAAGGTTGAAGTCCACAAAAATCAAGAATTTGGAGTTTTTGCAAGTGTTGACTTTTTGGGCATAGTTGACTTTTCAAGAATGCTTCATTTTAGGTCATTTTTCAAGCCTTGATTCTTGATCCAAAAATGCTTCAAATAGAAAAACTTTGGTCATGAAATTTGTAGATTACATCTTTCCCTTTTCAAAAAGTACAAGAACATGATCAAATTCTTCTTGGATCAAAAGTTATGGTGTGACAAAGTTGGCAAAAATCATTGATTTTCAAGATGTGCACCAAATGAGAATTTTGCAAAATCATGAACCAATGCCATTTGTAACTTCTAATTCACTTCAAACCATTACACAAACATTCTATAGGCCCTAAAAATCAGAATTGGACCAAAGATTACATGTTTGTAGTTTGTGTAACAAGACTTTTTTTCCATGAAATGCCAAAAGGTAACAACTTGCAAAACCACTCATCACACTTCCTACAACTTGCAACATTGGATGCTGACTTTGGCTAGCTTTTCCCCTCACCCTTGCTGCGCCAGCCCATGCTTTGTACTAGCCTAGATCCAAGCCATACCTCTCTTACACAAAAAGTGGACTTTTGGCAAAAGCAAACATCCCAATCACCACAGGCCATGTCACATCCTCTGGCCACTTGCAATTGTTTATTCTATCCCTTGGCAAGCTAAACATAACATCAGGCCAGGCAAAAACTCTCCACACCATCACATACTCAAACACACTCCCTTTTGCAAACTTCTTCGAATCTCTCTGCCCAGCTCACAAACACCCAAACTATTTCCACACTTCAACTCACCATGTCTCATTGAGTTAAAAGCATCAAAGAACCAGGCCTGAAACAAGCCATAACTCCATTTCACCATTTTCACTCCATAAAGCAAAAGCTTTCGAATCTGCTTCTACAAGCCATAAACACTCAAACAAATTCCACACATCAACTCACCTTGCTCCACTGACCAGAAACCACCCACTACTTTGGCCTGAAACCCTCCATAACTCAAATACGATTTTCACATGCCCTTGGTCAGAACTTCTGCAAATTCACTCAAGAGGCTGTTTAAACTCCAACCAAGTATCCAAAGCTTCAAAGGGGGATCATTAGAACCTGTTTGAGCCAAGGAGCTAGCCAGAAAGTGCCAGAAGTCAGAGCTCCAGTTCAGGTGAGCTTCATGAACATTTTTCCCAGGAGCTTGTTTTTAAGTTCTTAATTGGTTCTCTATGTTCCACTGGTCATGATGATGTGTTTGGTTTCGAAAATCATTGAGTTTTGAGCATGTATGATGTCTCTGAAATTTTGTGACCTAAATCCCTTTTGCTTCGATTCAGCTTTGTTGTGTGAAATAAATTTGTTTTGGCTATGGATTCTTGTTATATGATGCGTGGGGATGATTTCTGGGCAAGAAAATCAGGTTTTAGTGAGCTAGGGTGAGAGTTAGCATTTTTCAGGGAGGGAGCTGGCCGGAGAAGACGACCGGAAGTCTTCTCCGGCAGCCTGAAAGTCATTTAGCCCTAATTACAGTCATTAACTCCCATTTGAATTCTGAGGGTACGATGCCTTTGACCAGTTGACCTCCCGCGCGTGTGGATGGACCAGATTGATCATTAGAAACCCTAAGTATATTTAATTAATTCGTAATTAGGTTTAGCCCAATTTGAATGTGAGCCACAGGATCTGGCGCGTAGTCAATGCCCCCAAGCCCAGAATCAATCTCAGCCATCCTTTCTGATTACTTCCATTTAATTCATTTTTAATTCATTTTCTTTTCATTTAATTTGCATAATTTATTTAAAATAGTAAAAAATATCTAAAAATTATGAAACTTTTTCTCATAGGTTTTAATAATTTTTATGACACAAAAATATTTTTGTTTTTTATTTTTATCATTAAAAAAGTATTTTTAAATATGTAAAAGATTATTTTTAATTGATTAATGGAAATTAATTTATTAAAAATACTTTTAGGTATTTAAAAATCACCAAAAAATTCATGAAATGTTCTAAGACATTTAGAAACATTGTCCAACCTTCAAACCAAATTTCTTTTTGGATCTTGATGCATTTTGAGAATTTTCCATTGAATTAAAATCATTTTTGTGCATTATTTTGATCATAAGTTCAAAAAATCATTTCTGCCTATCTAGGAAGAGTTGGACATTGATTATTTTTGCATTGCATTGTGTTTAGCATGTAGACTTTGGGTTTAAATGGCCTTGATTTGATTCCTCATTTTTTAATTTGTTTGGCATTTCTTTTGTTTAGGAACCCTAAAAACCCTAATAACTTGTAAAAATCATAACATGAAATTGGTTGAGAGTTGAGACCTCCCCTTTGGACATTGGTTTAGTATAGGATTAGGGGTCCTTTGAGTGGCATTTTCCATTTTTTATCTTAAGGTTTGCTTCTGTTTTTGGTTTTTGTTTGATGTTTGATTCATAAACCCTAATTTGGGCTTTCATTTGCATCCCTTTTGCATTCTCTTGCATAACATGACTTGCCATGACATTCCATGCCTCCATTTGATTCATTTGACATCATAAGACATATAGAAAGCATGTTTGATCATTGCATCATGTGTTTGCCATGTTGTTTGCATTGTGCACTTCATAACTTCCCATGTGTGTTCATGCTCCTTACCTTGCTTCACATGCATCCATAAACTTGTATGATCATTTCCTTGTGTTGCCTCATGTTTATAGCATCTCATTGCATCATTAGCATCACATATATGCTTCTGGTTTTGGTTTGCATCATGCCATTCCATCCCATTTTGCATTGCATTGCATCTCTTTTCTAACCTTTCAGGTGGTAAGTGATTTTGGGAAGTGAATTTGCCTTCACTTCTCATAACTTTTCTTTTCATCTCTCTTGCATCCATTGCTGCATTTTTGTTTGTGTTTGAGGTTGAGCTTGCTCATTATTCTTCTTCCCACTTTCTTTCTTCAAGTGACCTGACTTCTTAAATGAAGCAAGTCACTTTGCTTCTCTTGATCCTGTTCATCTGCTTCCTGGTGGTTCCATTGAAGATCTTCTCTTGTAAACCTCACAAACCTTAGGAACAACCAAGCATGACAATGATTAGGGTTTTGATTAGTCTCCCCTCTTAGTTTCACCTTTGTGTCTCTTTGTGTCTCCTCTTCTCATCTCATAATCAGGGACTAAACCCTAAAGGCTTTAAGGCTTTGTGATTAAGCTTATGCCTGCATCCTTCTCTTAGGATGGAGTGTATAACTTTAATCCTAAGTGCTAAACCCTTAATGTGTTTAAATCTCTTAATCAATTCACTTAATAAGTATCAAGACATTACACTTGTAACTTGGGCCTTGCATTAGGGTTCTAATTCTTCCTTAATTGGTTAAGAAGGACTAACCCTAGTGTTAATGGACAAGTCCCCCTCAAGTTGTCTTACAAATCATAAAACTCACTTCATCATCATATCATTAAATAAAATCCACTTAACAAAAGGCTTGTTTTGTCATGAGTTTAATCCCTAATCATGGATTAAGTTGAGGAGCTTTCCTCAGCTTAAACATTCTCATCTATTATCCTTCTATTAGGATGGTGTAATGAGTCTGTTTAATCCCTGATTATGGCTTAACCTCATTACTTAACACTAAACAAAAAAACCAAAAACATCTAAATAATCACAAGTAGGTTAATGATCTTAATCCTACACCAAAGGTGATTAAGTGTGAGAATCTGACTTCACACTTAAGGTATTCTCATTACCCCTAATCAGAGGGAAGATGTGATGAGTTTACTAACCCATTGGTTTAGGCTTAAGCTCATTAACTTATGACAAACTTTCAAAAGCAATAAAAGACTGAAAACTCAAAAACAAACAATAATCGTCTCCTTCGGGATTCTTTTCTCATCTCATTCACTCATAAACGAGAACTTGCTTCTTCCGTCTAATGCAAGACAGTTTGCACCTGAGCCAGACAGGTCATACACTTGAGCATAGACAAGTAAGCAGTTCGCAAGTCAATTCATCTTTCAGTCTCTTTGGGTCGAACTACGGTGTTCTGACTTCCTCATTGCACGAGAGGATACGTAGGCATAACTTAACAGTTATCGAACAAAAGTCTCTGTATATTCCTCCTCTTTCCAGCTATATTCTTTAAGCCTCATGATCTTGAGCAATTCATTCTTATTCCTTACACTGACACTGTATATATTACACTTCACTTCTTTTGCACTGACACCTGTACATTCTTTTCCAGCTTTTTTACACACAAATTGCACTGACATTACCCCTTTAAAACACAAATCTTTTAAGCGTGGATCCCATCGAGTACGGAGGACAATCTGGGTGCTAATACCTTCCCAGGTTGTAACCAACCCCCTTTCTCAGTCTCTCTGGTTCGCAACCGTCTTATCCATATCTTTCTAGGTCTATGCAGCATTGCCTTTCCTCCGGGATAAAAATGCCTAGCTGGCGACTCTATTCATCTCCAGTGAGTTCACGGCTGTGTGTTCTCATTGTCCCTCTCGCCGACCGTTCGCGTCTGTACCTTTATTTGGGCCATTCCCACTTATCGGGAGCGACAGCTTGGCGACTCTGCTGGGGACCCTTATATTGCAACCAGGGCTTCTGGTTCTTTTTGTGGGTTCCTCCTAGCGCTTGATTGATTTGTGTTTACTGGGGTGTTATGTGCTTATTTGTGTTTGTATTTTTGTATTTATTTTTTGCTTTATGTACAGTCGCTTTACTGCTTCTTTATTGCTTTTGTATATATCATACTGTCATGCTGGCTGGATCTGGTTTTGTTTTGGTGGGTGGGGTTCCATTGAGAGTTAAGGTCCTATACCTGGGACCTGAGTGACACCTAGGCTAGAGTGAATCATATTCTTTCCCATTCCATTTCGGTCTGGTGCGGGAATATGAAACACGGTTCAGATGTGGGTTTCTTCTTGAGAACTCTGTGTTGCAGATTTCCTGCAATGCTAGGGCTATCTGGGAAGCCTGCTAAGTCTGGATGACCTTTTAGTATTGACCTTCAGAAACTGAGGTGAATTAGAGGAGGAACTGTTATGGTTATTGTAAACACTGTACCTCCGGGTCAGAAGTGTTTACACTTCTCATAACTGATCCAAGTCTGAGGATCCTTGTTCTAGAACACCACCTGTGAGGGGGGTTGGGCTGTTTACAGGTTTGCAGGTACCTTGACCTCAGAATACCCTGTTACTTTAAGAGTGCTCCATTTTGGGTCAGTTCTTGTGATTCTAAAACCCTGGACATGTGGCTCTTTATTTGAGCCCCCCCACCTTGGTTACTGGATTTATAGACCTTCATCTGGAATTCTTAAACATACTTGGACCTATATCAGGGCATTTTGATCAGATCCAGCTCAGTCACAGACCCTTGCATATCATTTGCATACATAAACATTGCATCATATTGACATTTGCTTATTTGTGTTTCAGGGTATCCATCTTCATTTGGTTCTGGTTTTGACCCCATCTTCAGTATTTGACCCATCTTCATCAGCATCTGCTTCAGTCATTAGCTATCTGCTTCAGTCACCTGCACCAGCCATTCAGTGGCCCCTTTTTTCAGCATCATCATCAGCACCTGTCTCTACTCAGTCTCAGCATCATGGCTCCTAAAAAGAGCAACATCACCTATCACTTTTTCCAGCCAGAGCTATCAGATATCAGGAGGATTCAAACCCTGATCACTCCAGATCACATACCATTGTTCAGGGAAAGCTATGGAGATATACTAGATATGGTTATGGATCTGGACCCATCACAGAGGAGCCTCATTCACACTTGCATTCAGTTCTATGATCCCCCACTGAGATGTTTCACCTTTCAAGACTTTCAGTTGGGCCCCTTATTGGAAGAGTACTCTTCATTAGTTGGTATGCCTATCAGGGGTGGAATCCCTTTCAACCCTGAGATGGTCTTTCCTGCTAATGGAGAAGTAGCAAAAGTTTTTCATCTGGAACCTGTTTTGATTGAGCAGCATATGACTTCTAAAGCTGGAATCCCTGGTTTTCATCTGGATTTCTTGATCTCTCAAGCTACCCTGAAAGCTTCTTTAGGGGAGTGGAAGGCTGTCTGTGCCTTGTTGGCTTTGAGCATATATGGAATTGTATTGTTTGCAGACGAGCCTCGATTCATTAGCAAGAATGCAATCCATCTGTTCATCCTGAAGAACCCAGTGCCCACTTTATTGGGGGACCTCTACTATTCAGTGCATCAGAGGAATGAAAAGCAGAGGGGAAGATTAGTGAGGTGTTGTGCTCCATTGTTCCACACTTGGCTCCTCAGGCATTTGCCCAGGACAGATGCATTTCTGAACCCTCATCAGCAGAGCAACTGGGCTAAGAGACTCACTGCTCTAACTTCAGCTGATATCAGATGGTGCACTCAAAGCACCAAGGGTAGGGATATCATCACCAGCTGTGGGCATTTTCCCAATGTACCCCTAATAGGAGTTAAGGGTAGCATTAATTACAATCCTCTGTTGTTCAGAAGGCAACTGGGCTATGCACTAGTCCATACTCCTAAAGCACAGGACTTGGTTGTTACTCTTTATTGTGAGAACAAGACTAATCTGGCTATTGTTAGGCAGGCGGCCTGGGCCTGGGATAATGTTCAAACCAAGGGAGTGACCATCCTAGGGAAGTGCAACAATGTGGCATCAGCACAATATTATGAGTGGTCCCGTGCCAGGGCCCATTTCTCTGGGATTCCCTTTACCATAGAAGACATGCCTGAGTCATCTTCAGCACCACCCCCTGCCACTATCAGTTTGGAGGAGTTTGAGAGCTTGAAGGAAAGAAATGAGAAGCTAACCCAGGCTTTGCAGAAGACCCTCCGGGAGAGGAGTGAAGGTATGAGGGAGATTGAGAGATTGGAGAAGTTGAGAGTGGAGCATCTGATTAAGATTGAGAAGTCTGGGGACTACATTAAAAAGTCAAAGGCTGGAGAACAAATTCTGAAGAACGCTTGCAAAGAAGCCCAGTTCCAAAGAGCAAGGACAGACTCGTATTTGAAGGAGAGTCAAGCCCGGTGGGTCAGGATCACCGAGGCTCGTACCCTGGAAGACAAGAGAGTTCAAAACAAGATGGAGCAACTGGAAGCAAGTGTAAAAGAACAACAAGAAGCCCTGGCAGCAGCCCAGAGGGAGATATCAGAGCTAAAGATCAAAGCAGGAGTGAAGAGGTCAAAGGACCAAGCTCAGCACGAGAAGCTCACTACAGCTGTTACAACCCGGAATCTCCTCATCAGGAATCTCACGGAGCGTCCGGCTGATCCTGTGACCGAAGCACTTCTTAAGGAAGTTCGTGAGGATGAGTTTGGTCTAGGTGTTTGACCATTTGTTTGTTGTTGTTTTCTTTCCGTGTACTTTTGTTTTCCTGTAATATTTTGACCCCTCAGAGGGCTTGTATTTGTAAGACAAACTATGTACCATTTTGTTTTGTAATATATGTGTTAGTTTGTTCCATCTGAGTTCGCTTCGAAAGCAGCATCAACAAAATCTTCAAGGGTCTGGAAGGGTCAAAACTGAAGGCCAAACCGGATACCTTGAGAACAAATAAGCATAACTGCATTGCATGCTAACCCCTTTTGTTTGTTTTGTAGGTTTTTGTTTTATTGCTGCTAACTCTGTTGTGATGTTCAGGAACTATTGCTAGGCGCCGGGTATTTCCCCTCAACCGTCTGCACCGTTATCCAACCCGTAACAATCTTCCGGGCATTCAAATGGATCAGGTACAGCAGGACCTTGCAGAGGTTAGAAATCAAATGGAAAACGAAAGATTGGAGATGAGAACGCAGATGACTCAGTTTATGGAAGTTATGAACAACATGGCTCAGAGCCAGGAAAGATTGAGAGCCATGGTGGAAAGGCAAAATCAGGAGGATCCACACATAGGAACTGCCGGCACCAGTAATAATGAAAGGGTCCAACCCCATGTTAACCCCCCTGTCTTTGGGCCACACCTCCATCCTGAGGTCAACGTTCCTGCAAATGTTCAAGGAACTGCCACTGCAGCTAGGGTACTTCAAGAAGATCCTCAGGAGGACCAATTCACAGTAATGGGTGCTGGGGAAGAAGCTTATGATAGAAGGTTGGATGAGATAGCCGAGAAATTAAGGTCCTTAGAGTCTCAAAATTCTTTGGGCTTTGACGTCATGGACATGGGCTTGGTAGACGGGGTCAGGATTCCCCATAAGTTTAAGCCTCCTTGTTTTGAAAAATACAACGGGACTTCCTGTCCTCGAACTCATTTACAATCATTTCTGGGAAGGCTGAAGGCCTATACAATGGATGAGAAGCTCTGGATGTTCTATTTCGAGGATAGCTTAACTGGAGCGTCAAGAGAATGGTACTCTCACTTGACAAGGGCAACTATTAGATGCTGGAAGGACCTGGCAGAGGCCTTCATCAGACAGTATCAGTACAATTTAGACATGGCACCCAACAGGACCCTCCTAATGGGAATGTCACAGTCTTCAAGGGAGAGTTTCCGAGAATATGCCCAGAGATGGAGGCAATTGGCTGCTGCTGTTCAGCCACCTATGTCTGAAAGGGAAATGGCAGACATGTTTATGAATACCCTTCAGGGAACCTATATTGACAGGCTGGCTGCTTTCTCTTCCACTAGCTTTGCGGATGTTGTCATAGCTGGGGAGAGAATTGAGAGCCTGTTAAAAATGGGCAAGATTTCCGACAACGGTGCAAGTTCGTCCAGTAGTACAAGAAAGCCTTTTGCAGGCCCGAGAAGAACTGGCGAGACCAATGCCATCCACACCAACAGGGGCAGGCCCCAATATGTTCACAGATCAGTGGCAGCAGTCACCATTCCTGCTCCAGTTCATCCTCAGCCAGTTTATCAACCTCCACAACAAAACTATCAGCCACAACCTCAGTACCACCAGCAATCTCAGTATCCTCCAAGGAATTACAACAACAGCAACACCAACAACAACACTCAACAAAGGCCATTTCAGCAGAGGCCATCTCAAGCTAATAGGGTGATCGATCCGATCCCTATGCCATATGCTACCCTGCTGCCACAACTCCTGAAACTCAACCTAGTTGAGCTAAGGACGTTGGCACCTCCAGATCCCAACAGTCTACCCAGGAACTATGACTCCAACGCTAGGTGTGCCTTCCATTCAAACGCACCTGGCCACAGTACAGAAAAGTGTAGGGCTCTGCACATGAAGGTACAAGACCTGGTAGACTCAAAGGCTCTGAATTTCGCACCACCACCCAATGTCAATAAAAACCCAATGCCGAACCACGGTGGTCCTAGAATTAACGCTATTGAAGAAGACAAGCCGTCTTATTTAATAACCAGTGTGGGACAGATCCGGACACCGTTGGTAGAAATCAAAGCTCAACTCTTGGAATGTCAAATGTTCCCGGGGTGTGAGTTGGGGTGTGCTTACTGCAATATCTCAGTAAATGGGTGCGATAATTTGAGGAATGGCATAGATGGTCTAATTCAGAGCGGCCAACTTCAGATCACCACATCATTTCCAACAAATCCAGCAATCTCATCAGCAACGGTTTCAGAACCTCCTACAACTGCAGCAACTATTGTTCCTGACAATTCTTCGGCTTCATCAACAAGTACTTCATCCGTCATTTCAACTGACCAGATGTCAACAAATGTTCCTTCTACAACCCCAGCACCACTCCATTTCGAAACTCCTACAACAACAGCATCCATGCTCCCGACAATGCCTCCTACAACACCAGCAACAAATCATGAAGATGTCTCTACTGTCACAATCTTTTACGGTCCTGAAAACAACTCCGTCTACAATTCAGAAGGTGCTGCTCCCATCAGAGCACCAGTAACAATTTATTATGATCCACAGACTATCACAGTTCCTTCAGCAGCCGCAGTCAGTCCAGTCACTATCACGGTGCCTGGACCCGTACCTTACGAAAGCAGCAATGCCATCCCCTGGCATTACGGCTCTGACTTGTACTGTGAAGGACAAAGAATCACTTTTGAATTATCAACCCCTGCACCACAAGTAGACAATGTGGGCGGAGGCGGAGGCTTCACTCGAAGCGGACGTCTTTTCGCTCCACAAATTCTGAAACCCACTGCCGAAGCAGAAGCTGCTGCTAAGGCAAAAGGAAAGAGCCCTGTGCAGGGAGATCAAGCTGTTAAAGAAGCCTTGAAGACACCATTCGATCAAGAGGTTGATGAGTTCATGCGAATCATCAAAAAGAGTGATTATAAAATAGTGGATCAGCTTCATCAGACGCCCTCCAAGATCTCAATCCTATCATTGCTTATGTGCTCCGAAGCCCATCGGAATGCACTACTCAAAGTCCTGCACGCAGCTTACGTGCCTGAAGAGATCACTGTCAATCAGCTAGAAGCAGTAGTTGGAAGTGTTAATGCTAGTCACGGACTAGGGTTCACCAATACTGATTTGACAGCGGAGGGCCGCAGCCATAACAAAGTCTTGCACATAACCATGGAATGCAGAGGTGCTGTCCTTTCCCATGTGCTGGTAGACACGGGGTCATCCCTTAATGTCCTACCTAAAAAGGCTTTGGTGAAGCTAGAATACGACGAATTGGCATTGAGACCCAGCAACCTGGTGGTAAGAGCTTTTGATGGCTCAAAGAGATCGGTTCTGGGAGAGATTGAGTTACCCGTAACGATTGGCCCGCAGACCTTTAAAACTATCTTCTACGTGATGGATATACAGCCCGCCTACAGCTGTCTATTGGGTAGGCCATGGATTCACGCCGCTGGCGCTGTGACCTCTACCCTTCACCAGAAGTTAAAATACGAGTGGGAGGGTCAAATCGTTACAATCTGTGGAGAAGAGGATATTTTTGTCAGCCACCTGGCTACCTATAAGTACATTGAGATGGATGGGGAGATCCATGAAACAATGAGCCAGGGGTTTGAAGCCTTGAATGTGAATGAAACATCTGATGTGCCTGGTACTTCAATATCATCATACCAACAAGCCCGGAAGGTTGTTGAGGAAGGAACTGCCCAAGGCTGGGGCAAGCTACTACCGGTGGAGAAGAAAGAAGACAGATTTGGGTTGGGTTACAAACCAACTCAACAAGATCAAGCAGCGGCTGCGAAAGAGCCCAATTTTGTGAGTGGGGGGATGCTTACCCCTGATGCTATCAACTGTCTGGAAGACGAGCTGGAAGAAGAACGCAACCTGGAAAGCTGGATTCGTCCAAAGATCCCGGGGAGCAGTGTCTCGAACTGGTCTTCCCAGGAAATTATAAGAGTTACTCATGCAGAGTAATTATTATTTCCTGTATTTTTATAAGCATGCATCAAAGTCTTGCATTTTGCCCAAGATGACAAGACTCATTTTGTAATCGGGCCATCTGTACTTTTTGTGCAAACAAGATCAATTAATGAAATATCAGACATCTTTTTGCAAACGAGTCTTTTTCTTTTCCGTTCACTGTTTTTCTATTTTTCTTTTTGTACAAAAAATAAATGGCAGTGTTTTCAAAATGAAACCTTTATTTCACTTTTCTAAACAAGACTAAAATTAGATCACTAAAATGAACAAACTTAACCCTTGCAGAGAGTGCCTTCCAGACAGCACCGACAACAGCACGGCTATGACTTCGTATGACTTTGACAATCCAATCAATCAAGCTGATGAAGGGGTTGATGAAGAATATGAGCTTCCTGAAGAGCTAGCCAGGTTGTTAAGACAAGAGGAAAAGGTTATTACTCCTCACCAGGAGGAGGTTGAAGTGATCAATCTTGGTACGGATGAAGACGTGAAAGAAGTCAAGATCGGGGCCTGCCTGCAAGACTCAGTGAAAGGACAGCTGATTGACCTGCTTCGAGAGTATGTGGACGTGTTCGCTTGGTCTTATCAAGATATGCCAGGGTTGGACACCGAAATCGTTGTGCACAAACTACCTTTGAGAGAAGAATGCCCTCCAGTCAAACAAAAGCTACGCCGTACTCGTCCAGACATGGCAATGAAGATCAAGGAGGAGGTACAAAAGCAATGGGACGCCGGGTTCCTTGCTGTAACTAGCTATCCGCCGTGGGTTGCTAATATTGTACCTGTGCCTAAGAAGGACAGCAAAGTAAGAATGTGTGTGGATTACCGGGATCTGAACAGAGCCAGCCCGAAAGATGATTTCCCTTTACCTCACATTGATGTATTGGTGGATAATACGGCTCAGTTCTCGGTATTCTCCTTCATGGATGGATTTTCAGGATACAACCAGATCAAGATGTCACCTGAAGACATGGAGAAGACAACATTCATCACACCTTGGGGCACGTTCTGCTACAAAGTAATGCCATTTGGGCTCAAGAATGCCGGTGCAACGTATCAACGGGCTATGGTAACGTTATTCCACGATATGATCCATAAAGAAATCGAATGTTATGTGGATGACATGATTGCCAAGTCCCTTACTGAAGAAGACCATCTGGTAAATCTGCTCAAATTATTCAAGCGTCTGAGGAAGTATCAACTGAAGCTGAACCCCAACAAATGCACATTCGGGGTGAGATCTGGTAAGCTGCTGGGTTTTATTGTAAGCGAGAAGGGGATTGAGGTTGACCCTGATAAAGTCAAAGCCATCCAAGAGATGCCTGTACCGAAAACAGAGAAAGAAGTTCGAGGGTTCTTGGGTCGATTGAACTACATTTCACGGTTCATATCTCACCTTACAGCAACCTGTGAACCCTTGTTCAAACTGCTAAGGAAAGAACAAACGGTCAGGTGGAATGAAGATTGCCAGAAGGCATTTGACAAGATCAAGGAATACCTGCAAGAACCTCCAATCCTTATGCCTCCAGTTGAAGGAAGACCTCTAATCATGTACTTGACAGTATTAGAAGAGTCAATGGGGTGAGTGCTGGGCCAGCATGACGAGTTTGGTCGAAAAGAGTACGCAATATACTACCTAAGCAAAAAGTTTACCGACTGTGAACAACGTTATTCACTGCTCGAGAAAACTTGATGTGCTTTAGCGTGGGCTGCTCGCCGACTAAGGCAGTATATGTTGACCCACACTACCTTACTGATCTCAAAGATGGACCCAGTCAAGTACATATTTGAGAAGCCAGCGCTTACCGGACGGGTTGCAAGATGGCAAATGATCCTCACAGAATATGACATCCAGTACACTTCTCAGAAAGCCATCAAGGGCAGTGTATTGTCTGAATATCTTGCTGAGCAACCTATTGATGATTACCAGCCTATGAGGTTTGACTTCCCTGATGAAGACATCATGTTCATAAAAGCAAAAGATCATGAAGAGCTTGTTCACACTGAAGGGCCTGACCCGGAAGAAGAATGGACTATGATGTTTGATGGGGCTGTCAACATGAATGGTCGTGGTGTTGGTGCAGTACTCATTACACCTAAAGGAGTTCACATGCCTTTCTCGGCAAAGCTCACTTTTAACTGCACTAACAACGAAGCTGAATACGAAGCTTGCATTATGGGTCTTGAGGAAGCCATTGACCTCAGGATCAAGACTTTAACCGTATTCGGAGATTCAGCTCTGGTAATCAATCAAACCAACGGAAAATGGTACACACATCAGGAACATCTGATACCTTACAGGGATTATACCAGGAGATTATTGACTTTCTTCACAACAGTCAGGCTTGAGTATATCCCTCGGGACGAGAATCAGTTTGCAGATGCTCTTGCTACCATTTCATCCATGATCAAAGTTCAAGCTGCTAACTTTGTACCTCAGATTTCAGTGTCCAGACTCGACAGACCAGCATATGTATTTGCAGCAGATGTTGTTAAAGACGATAAGCCTTGGTTCCATGACATTAAGTGCTTCTTGGAGGATCAAACATACCCACCTGGGGCATCTTCCAATGATAAGAAGACTTTAAGAAGGCTAGCTGGTAGTTTCTTTCTGAACACTGATGGGTCTTTATACAAAAGGAACTTTGATATGGTACTCCTCAGATGTGTTGACAAGACGGAAGCAGATTTGTTGATGCATGAAGTGCACGAAGGATCCTTTGGTACCCATGCTGGAGGGCATGCCATGGCTAAGAAATTGTTAAGATCAGGCTATTACTGGATCACAATGGATGCCGACTGTTGTGCCTATGCCAGGAAATGCCACAAATGCCAGATCTACGCAGATAAAGTGCACGTGCCTCCCAATCCTTTGAACATCATATCTTCACCCTGGCCCTTTGCTATGTGGGGCATTGACATGATCGGCAAGATTGAACCGACTGCTTCAAACGGCCACAGATTCATCCTGGTCGCCATTGACTATTTCACCAAGTGGGTTGAAGCGGCCTCATATGCAAACGTCACGAGACAAGTGGTAGCCAGATTTCTGAAAAGAGATATCATCTGTCGATACGGAGTGCCCGAGCGAATCATTACTGATAATGGTTCCAACTTAAACAACAAAATGATGGCAGAGCTATGCCGGGACTTCAAGATCCAACATCACAATTCTTCTCCTTACAGGCCAAAGATGAATGGCGCTGTTGAGGCGGCTAACAAGAATATTAAGAAGATTGTGCAGAAGATGGTAGTCACCTACAAAGACTGGCATGAAATGCTACCTTTCGCCTTGCATGGGTACCGCACATCAATCAGAACATCCACTGGGGCAACACCGTATCAGCTTGTGTATGGTATGGAAGCAGTCCTACCTGTCGAAGTTGAATTACCCTCCCTCCGGGTACTGATGGATGTTAAACTGAGTGAAGCAGAATGGGTTCGGGCCCGATACGAGTAACTGAGTCTGATTGAAGAGAAGAGATTGGCTACAATATGTCATGGACAATTGTATCAGAAGAGAATGAAGAAAGCCTTCGATCAGAAAGTTAGGCACCGAGAGTACCAAGTGGGAGATCTTGTGCTGAAGAGAATCCTCCCTCCTCATACCGACCACAGGGGCAAGTGGACTCCAAACTATGAAGGACCATTCGTGGTAAAGAAAGTTTTCTCTGGTGGAGCACTGATGCTCAGCACCATGGATGGTGAAGATTTCCCGTCCCCTGTGAATTCAGATGCAGTTAAAAAATACTTCGCATAAGAATGACCCGCTGGACATAAAAACAGAATGTAAGTCCAGGCAAAAATAGGGCATCCCGGCGAGCCAAAAACAGAATAAACGACTCGGGCAAAAATAAGGGAAAATAAATGAAAAACGTACACCCGCTGAGTTGAAAAGCCGCATTGGACAGCTCAGGCAAAAATGGGTATCCCGATGGATTGAAAACCCGAAAGGGCGATCCATGCAAAATAAGGGAATAAGCGAATGACTGCATTTTGAATTCGTCTGTATCATCTACAACTTGGTAGGCTTCGAAAGGATCAGGCTTCAATCGGAATCAGCCTTCTTCAGAAAGTCGGATAAGGGGAACGTCAAAGTCATACGAGTCATAGCAGAAGAGGAAGCTCTTTAAGGCGTCATCAACACTGCCAGCATTTTGTTTCTCAATTTGTAACAATCTCCTCATTTCAGGAGATACGTTTCTTTGACTGTATCTTGCCAATTCAGGGCACCCGAATTAATAAAATCAGATTTTCAGTCATGTCTCGTTTTATACATTTTATTTTTGCAGAAAATGTCTGATGTCTTAAAAGAAAAAAACTGATTGCATAAAAATACAGATGCTTATCTTTGAATAAGAACATGCTTGCAGGAAATATGTTTACTCTCAGGAGTATTCTAAACTCCTATGACGGAATCCAGTAAGGGATACCTCGGGATTACCTTGCACGTTTCTCTATCTTTTTCAGGATTGCAGGTATCCAGAGCGCAACTTGGGGCATATAAGCTTCATCCCAGCAAGCTGGCAAATCAACACTCAATTTTAGCACCCGAAGTGCTCTCTCCCCAGCTGAGTTGCCTCTCATAACATCCCCCCCAGCGGAGTTGCCAGCTATTACTTATCTCCATCAGAGTTGCTAAGCATCCTAGAAGGCACCTACATCCCCGACTGAGTCAGGGATCCCTCTTTCTCCCCAGCCGAGTTGCCGTCTCGCCCTCAGCCGAGTACAAAGTCAGGGAACCATCTCCCCACAGAGTTCCAGCCTCTATCCAGAAGAGCAATGCATGGAGATCACAACAGAGTAAAGAAGGCTTCTGCAAACCCCAGCTGGGTCTCTCATTTATAAGGATAGGTCTATCGATGACCCACATCCTCAGGCAGATATCATCTCATCAGATCTACCAGTGATCTTATCCCCAGCTGGGATGTCCGCTTCATACAGATCGATCAAAGATCTTCGCAGCAACGGGATCCGAATCCCGGTTTTGATATCTTTGCACAATCATAGCATTCGCATCATATTCACCCCCAAAGCGCAGCATTCCGTTCTAACACGGAGCATTGCGGCAAAAATCAAACATATAGCATAATCATAAGCCATGATATGAATCGAACACTTGTGAATAATAACCATTCATCAGAGTGCAGAATACTTTCCCCAAAATCCCCCAGAGTCCCCAGCAAAAGCAGTTGCCTCACAAATCACAAACACCAGTATATACTCATTTTGACACCCGTCCGTGTCATCTTTCCCCAGTAAAGCCGCCTGAACACTCTTTACAACAATATCACCCGTATTACAGATACTTCCTGACACCCGTCCGTGTCATACCCCAGCAGAAAGCCAAAGACGTCCTCTTTGCACTCACATATACCCATAT
Source organism: Lathyrus aphaca (assembly GCA_963966055.1). Taxonomy (NCBI): domain Eukaryota; kingdom Viridiplantae; phylum Streptophyta; class Magnoliopsida; order Fabales; family Fabaceae; genus Lathyrus; species Lathyrus aphaca. The sequence goes on along the minus strand of OZ014525.1, from coordinate 259,683,036 downwards.
ACACTTTCTTGACACCAGTCCGTGTCATTTCCCCAGCGCAATCGCTTACACTCCCTCAATCCGTATACTTGTTGATATTATACTTGCCTCCCTCGACACTCGTCCGTGTCACTCTCCCCAGCAGTTAAACACTCATCTATACACCACTCGCTCTTATACAGATACTCGTCCGTATCTTGTATATACCAGTTACATCCCCACAGTTTCGACTTTGGTTCATGTTCTTTGTTAACCAGTTGGTACTCGCCCGTACCATCATCTCAGAATATGCGTCCAGTGTTTGTTTCTACATGATACTCGTCCGTATCATAGTCTTGAGGATGCTCGTCCGCATCTTTAATCCATACACTGTGTCAAACACTCGTGTCTCCTTGAATATAGACACTCGTCCGTGTCTAATATTCCCCAGAAGAGTCCCTTCAGATACAACACTCGTCCGTGTTCTTTGTTAACCAGTTGATACCCGTCCGTATCATCGTCTCTGAACACGTGTCAGTATTTTGTTTCTACATGATACTCGTCCGTATCATAGTCTTAAGGATGCTCGTCCGCATCTCTAATCTATACACGAATACCAAACACTTATACCTTTGTTTCTTGGATGTGAGCACTCGTCCGTGTTTACTTTTCCCCAGTAGATTACCAACAAACAAATTTTCCCTTTTATCTGACACCCGTCCTGTGCCATGATAAACCCTGAGAGCAGCCGTACCCTGCTGAGTGGTCGTCCTCCACTTCTTGATGGTCGTCCTCCATCATGCTCATCCGATGGCCGTCCCCATCGTCGATATTTAGCAGTCGTCCCCTGCTAGGTGGTCGTCCTCCACCTTTTGATGATCGTCCTTCATCATTTTATCCAATGGACGTCCCCATTGTTGATTTTGGTTATCTGGCATTCGTCCTATGTCATGAGAAACCTCGAGAGCAGCCGTACCCTGCTGAGTGGTCGTCCTCCACTTCTTGATGGTCGTCCTCCATCATGCTCGTCCGATGGCCGTCCCCATCGTTGACCTTTTCTATCCGGCATTCGTCCTATGTCGCGATATTTTCGGCAGCCGTACCCTGCCAGGTGGTCGTCCTCCACCTTTGATGGCCGTCCCCATCATATTTCCTTTATTACCCAACAGAGCAGTCGTCCCCTGCTAGGTGATCGTCCTTCACCTTTGATGGCCGTACCCTATCATCTGTTTATTCCATTTATTCTTTAGCCCGATGGCCGTCCCCGTCGTGGCCCCTTTTTCTTTTAGTCCGATGGCCGTCCCCATCGTTGGTTACTTTGCTTTGTGAACTTGATGGCCGTCCCCGTCATGTTTCACTGATCCCCAGGAAATTTTACAACTTTATCTTGATGGCCGTCCCCATCATAATTTGATTTTTTCCCAGCTAGTCGGCCGTCCCCGTCATTGCTTTACTTCACACACCTTTCCCAGCATGTCGGCCGTCCCCGTCATTGCTCTTTACCCAGCAGTCGTCCTCTGCTCGATGGTCGTCCTCCGTCGCCCACACTTTACAATATACTTTATTTTCCTTTACAATCTATACCCCTTTTTTTTTCCTTCATTCTGTGAGTGCAAATTTTGGACTGTCTTTGGTATTCAACCACAAGTTATCTTGTTTGTCTGTTAAGCCGTCGCTCACATCCTGCACAGCTAACTCATGTTTGAATAGGGGCAGCTGTAAACACCCCAAATTTGCCCTCACCCATTCACACCATGGCTTGTGATCATTCTCATATGCATAAACACAATCATATCACCTCACATCTCATTTTTGGTTCATTGCATGGTTTCTAAGTCATCTGCACCTAGGGTTTGTGACCTGAGCTATCCAAGAGCCTCTTGAGCCACCCCAAAAGCAACCAATCACTTCAAAGGGGTCCATATGTGTTCTTGTATCATATTACATCCTCTCAAAGTCAAAAATTCCAAAGAATCACAAGAACTGGGTTTGGTAGGGATGCAGAGCCAAGTTTGACTGCACAGTTGACCTAAAATTAGGGTTTTGGTTTCAGAGGCCATAACTCCAATTTTTTTGGTCATTCTTGTTTCCATTGGTCTCTATATGGTATAGGGAGTATGCATATCAAGTTTCATGAAGAAATTCCATGGGGAAGTCATCTGATCAAGGGTTGACTTTTCAGACAAGTCAGTGCAAAATCAGGGCATCTGAGGCCCCCAATGACCCAACCAATGATTGATCTTCATCATTTTGAGTGTATATGATCTTTATTTGATCATGGAAGAAGGTTGAAGTCCACAAAAATCAAGAATTTGGAGTTTTTGCAAGTGTTGACTTTTTGGGCATAGTTGACTTTTCAAGAATGCTTCATTTTAGGTCATTTTTCAAGCCTTGATTCTTGATCCAAAAATGCTTCAAATAGAAAAACTTTGGTCATGAAAGTTGTAGATTACATCTTTCCCTTTTCAAAAAGTACAAGAACATGATCAAATTCTTCTTGGATCAAAAGTTATGGTGTGACAAAGTTGGCAAAAATCATTGATTTTCAAGATGTGCACCAAATGAGAATTTTGCAAAATCATGAACCAATGCCATTTGTAACTTCTAATTCACTTCAAACCATTACACAAACATTCTATAGGCCCTAAAAATCAGAATTGTACCAAAGATTACATGTTTGTAGTTTGTGTAACAAGACTTTTTTTCCATGAAATGCCAAAAGGTAACAACTTGCAAAACCACTCATCACACTTCCTACAACTTGCAACATTGGATGCTGACTTTGGCTAGCTTTTCCCCTCACCCTTGCTGCGCCAACCCATGCTTTGTACTAGCCTAGATCCAAGCCATACCTCTCTTACACAAAAAGTGGACTTTTGGTAAAAGCAAACATCCCAATCACCACAGGCCATGTCACATCCTCTGGCCACTTGCAATTGTTTATTCTATCCCTTGGCAAGCTAAACATAACATCAGGCCAGGCAAAAACTCTCCACACCATCACATACTCAAACACACTCCCTTTTGCAAACTTCTTCGAATCTCTCTGCCCAGCTCACAAACACCCAAACTATTTCCACACTTCAACTCACCATGTCTCATTGAGTCAAAAGCATCAAAGAACCAGGCCTGAAACAAGCCATAACTCCATTTCACCATTTTCACTCCATAAAGCAAAAGCTTTCGAATCTGCTTCTACAAGCCATAAACACTCAAACAAATTCCACACATCAACTCACCTTGCTCCACTGACCAGAAACCACCCACTACTTTGGCCTGAAACCCTCCATAACTCAAATACGATTTTCACATGCCCTTGGTCAGAACTTCTGCAAATTCACTCAAGAGGCTGTTTAAACTCCAACCAAGTATCCAAAGCTTCAAAGGGGGATCATTAGAACCTGTTTGAGCCAAGGAGCTAGCCAGAAAGTGCCAGAAGTCAGAGCTCCAGTTCAGGTGAGCTTCATGAACATTTTTCCCAGGAGCTTGTTTTTAAGTTCTTAATTGGTTCTCTATGTTCCACTGGTCATGATGATGTGTTTGGTTTCGAAAATCATTGAGTTTTGAGCATGTATGATGTCTCTGAAATTTTGTGACATAAATCCCTTTTGCTTCGATTCAGCTTTGTTGTGTGAAATAAATTTGTTTTGGCTATGGATTCTTGTTATATGATGCGTGGGGATGATTTCTGGGCAAGAAAATCAGGTTTTAGTGAGCTAGGGTGAGAGTTAGCATTTTTCAGGGAGGGAGCTGGCCGGAGAAGACGACCGGAAGTCTTCTCCGGCAGCCTGAAAGTCATTTATCCCTAATTACAGTCATTAACTCCCATTTGAATTCTGAGCGTACGATGCCTTTGACCAGTTGACCTCCCGCGCGTGTGGATGGACCAGATTGATCATTAGAAACCCTAAGTATATTTAATTAATTCGTAATTAGGTTTAGCCCAATTTGAATGTGAGCCACAGGATCTGGCGCGTAGTCAATGCCCCCAAGCCCAGAATCAATCTCAGCCATCCTTTATGATTACTTACATTTAATTCATTTTTAATTCATTTTCTTTTCATTTAATTTGCATAATTTATTTAAAATAGTAAAAAATATCTAAAAATTATGAAACTTTTTCTCATAGGTTTTAATAATTTTTATGACACAAAAATATTTTTGTTTTTTATTTTTATCATTAAAAAAGTATTTTTAAATATGTAAAAGATTATTTTTAATTGATTAATGGAAATTAATTTATTAAAAATACTTTTAGGTATTTAAAAATCACCAAAAAATTCATGAAATGTTCTAAGACATTTAGAAACATTGTCCAACCTTCAAACCAAATTTCTTTTTGGATCTTGATACATTTTGAGAATTTTCCATTGAATTAAAATCATTTTTGTGCATTATTTTGATCATAAGTTCAAAAAATCATTTCTGCCTATCTAGGAAGAGTTGGACATTGATTCTTTTTGCATTGCATTGTGTTTAGCATGTAGTCTTTGGGTTTAAATGGCCTTGATTTGATTCCTCATTTTTCAATTTGTTTGGCATTTCTTTTGTTTAGGAACCCTAAAAACCCTAATAACTTGTAAAAATCATAACATGAAATTGGTTGAGAGTTGAGACCTCCCCTTTGGACATTGGTTTAGTATAGGATTAGGGGTCCTTTGAGTGGCATTTTCCATTTTTTATCTTAAGGTTTGCTTCTGTTTTTGGTTTTTGTTTGATGTTTGATTCATAAACCCTAATTTGGGCTTTCATTTGCATCCCTTTTGCATTCTCTTGCATAACATGACTTGCCATGACATTCCATGCCTCCATTTGATTCATTTGACATCATAAGACATATAGAAAGCATGTTTGATCATTGCATCATGTGTTTGCCATGTTGTTTGCATTGTGCACTTCATAACTTCCCATGTGTGTTCATGTTCCTTACCTTGCTTCACATGCATCCATAAACTTGTATGATCATTTCCTTGTGTTGCCTCATGTTTATAGCATCTCATTGCATCATTAGCATCACATATATGCTTCTGGTTTTGGTTTGCATCATGCCATTCCATCCCATTTTGCATTGCATCTCTTTTCTAACCTTTCAGGTGGTAAGTGATTTAGGGAAGTGAATTTGCCTTCACTTCTCATAACTTTTCTTTTCATCTCTCTTGCATCCATTGCTGCATTTTTGTTTGTGTTTGAGGTTGAGCTTGCTCATTATTCTTCTTCCCACTTTCTTTCTTCAAGTGACCTGACTTCTTAAATGAAGCAAGTCACTTTGCTTCTCTTGATCCTGTTCATCTGCTTCCTGGTGGTTCCATTGAAGATCTTCTCTTGTAAACCTCACAAACCTTAGGAACAACCAAGCATGACAATGATTAGGGTTTTGATTAGTCTCCCCTCTTAGTTTCACCTTTGTGTCTCTTTGTGTCTCCTCTTCTCATCTCATAATCAGGGACTAAACCCTAAAGGCTTTAAGGCTTTGTGATTAAGCTTATGCCTGCATCCTTCTCTTAGGATGGAGTGTATAACTTTAATCCTAAGTGCTAAACCCTTAATGTGTTTAAATCTCTTAATCAATTCACTTAATAAGTATCAAGACATTACACTTGTAACTTGGGCCTTGCATTAGGGTTCTAATTCTTCCTTAATTGGTTAAGAAGGACTAACCCTAGTGTTAATGGACAAGTCCCCCTCAAGTTGTCTTACAAATCATAAAACTCACTTCATCATCATATCATTAAATAAAATCCACTTAACAAAAGGCTTGTTTTGTCATGAGTTTAATCCCTAATCATGGATTAAGTTGAGGAGCTTTCCTCAGCTTAAACATTCTCATCTATTATCCTTCTATTAGGATGGTGTAATGAGTCTGTTTAATCCTTGATTATGGCTTAACCTCATTACTTAACACTAAACAAAAAAACCAAAAACATCTAAATAATCACAAGTAGGTTAATGATCTTAATCCTACACCAAAGGTGATTAAGTGTGAGAATCTGACTTCACACTTAAGGTATTCTCATTACCCCTAATCAGAGGGAAGATGTGATGAGTTTACTAACCCATTGGTTTAGGCTTAAGCTCATTAACTTATGACAAACTTTCAAAAGCAATAAAAGACTGAAAACTCAAAAACAAACAATAATCGTCTCCTTCGGGATTCTTTTCTCATCTCATTCACTCATAAACGAGAACTTGCTTCTTCCGTCTAATGCAAGACAGTTTGCACCTGAGCCAGACAGGTCATACACTTGAGCATAGACAAGTAAGTAGTTCGCAAGTCAATTCATCTTTCAGTCTCTTTGGGTCGAACTACGGTGTTCTGACTTCCTCATTGCACGAGAGGATACGTAGGCATAACTTAACAGTTATCGAACAAAAGTCTCTGTATATTCCTCCTCTTTCCAGCTATATTCTTTAAGCCTCATGATCTTGAGCAATTCATTCTTATTCCTTACACTGACACTGTATATATTACACTTCACTTCTTTTGCACTGACACCTGTACATTCTTTTCCAGCTTTTTTACACACAAATTGCACTGACATTACCCCTTTAAAACACAAATCTTTTAAGCGTGGATCCCGTCGAGTACGGCGGACAATCTGGGTGCTAATACCTTCCCAGGTTGTAACCAACCCCCTTTCTCAGTCTCTCTGGTTCGCAACCGTCTTATCCATATCTTTCTAGGTCTATGCAGCATTGCCTTTCCTCCGGGATAAAAATGCCTAGCTGGCGACTCTATTCATCTCCAGTGAGTTCACGGCTGTGTGTTCTCATTGTCCCTCTCGCCGACCGTTCGCGTCTGTACCTTTATTTGGGCCATTCCCACTTATCGGGAGCGACAGTAAGGTACGTATGTGTGTAGACTACAGGGATTTGAACAAGGCCAACCCCAAAGATGACTTTCCACTTCCTCATATTGATGTTCTGGTAGACAACACTACTCAGCATAAAGTATTCTCTTTCATGGATGGTTTCTCTGGTTACAATCAAATAAAGATGGCACCTGAATATATGGAGAAGACGACATTTGTTACACAGTGGGGCACTTTTTGTTATAAAGTGATGCCATTTGGTTTGAAGAATGCAGGGGCAACATATCAGCGTGCTATGGTGGCTTTGTTTCACGATATGATTCATCATGAGATAGAGGTGTATGTGGATGATATGATAGCTAGGTCCCAGAATGAAGAGCAACACCTTGATCATCTGCATAAGTTATTTAAAAGGTTGAAGAAATACAAGTTGAGATTGAACCCAAACAAGTGTACTTTTGGAGTTAGATCTGGTAAACTCCTGGGTTTCATTGTCAGTGGAAAAGGTATTGAAGTGGATCCTGCAAAAGTGAAAGCTATACAAGAGATGCCAGCTCCTCGTACTGAGAAGGAAGTTAGAGGTTTCTTGGGACGATTGAATTAAATTGCAATATTTATTTCCCAATTAACTGCTACCTGTGAGCCAATCTTCAAGTTGTTGAAGAAAGATCAGGTGATGGAATGGAATGATGAATTCCAGACTGCCTTTGATGAAATCAAGAAATATCTCCTAGAACCTCCAATATTGATGCCACCAGTTGATGGAAGACCCTTGATTATGTACTTAACAGTATTAGACAACTCAATGGGGTGTGTGTTGGGGTAACATGACGAGTATGGTCGAAAAGAGCAGGCAATATACTACCTTAGCAAAAAGTTTACCGACTATGAAACAAGATACTCACTGCTCGAGAAAACTTGATGCGTTTTGGCATGGGCTTCTCGCCGACTAAGACAGTATATGTTGACCCATACTACCTTATTGATTTCGAAGATGGATCCAATCAAGTACATATTCGAGAAACCTGCTCTCTCCAGAAGAATTGCAAGATGGCAAATGATCTTAGCAGAATATGATATACAGTATACTACTCAGAAGGCCATTAAGGGAAGTGTTGTAGCTGATCATTTGGCTCATCAAGCAGTGGATGATTATCAGATAATGAGTTTTGAGTTCCCTGATGAAGATATTATGATTATTACCAAAGAACCTGGACAATATGACGGACCTGAACAAGGATCCCGATGGACTATGGTGTTTGATGGAGCTTCTAATGCACTTGGTAATGGTATTGGTGTTGTGATCAGTTCCCCTGAAGGTTGTCATACCCCGATTACTGCCAGACTTTGTTTCTATTGTACTAATAATATGGCTAAGTATGAGGCATGTATCCTGGGTATCAAAGCTGCCATTGATATGAAGATTCAGTTCCTAGACGTATATGGAGATTCAGCCCTGGTAGTAAGTCAGATCAAAGGAGATTGGGATACCAAGCATGATAACCTCATTCCTTATAGAGAGCATGTGTTGTCTTTGATCCCACATTTCAAAGAGATTACTTTTGGACATATTCCACGGAGAGAGAATCAGTTGGTAGATGCATTAGCCACCATGGCATCCATGTTTGAGATCAGCTGGGATGATGAGGCTCCCAAGATTACTATTGACAGATTTGCAAAGCCTGCATACTACAATGAGGTTGACACTGAAGAGGCAGAGGAGAAACCTTGGTTCTATGAAGTGAAAAGATATCTTGAAGCTCAGGAGTTCCCTGAAGGGGCATCTGTCAATGATAGGAAGTTTCTGAGGAGGTTTTCTGCTAAGTTCTTTTTGAGTAATGGGATTTTGTACAAGCGCAATCATGATTCAACTATGCTTCGTTGTGTGGATAAGAAGGAAGCAACAGAGATTATGGAAGACATGCATGATGGGATATTTGGCACTCATTCTAGTGGTCATACTATGGCAAAGAAGATATTGAGAGCAGGTTACTATTGGTCTACCATGGAAGCTGACTGCTATCAACATTCCAGAACGTGTCACGAGTGTCAAATCTATGCTGATAAAGTCCACATACCTCCATCACCATTGAATGTGTTGACTGCTCCTTAGCCTTTTTCCATGTGGGGCATTGATATGATTGGTGAGATCAAGCCTACTGCTTCTAATGGGCATCGTTTCATCTTGGTCGCTATTGATTACTTCACTAAGTGGGTGGAGGCGGCTTCATTTGCATCTGTTACTAAGAATGTGGTGGCTCGATTCATTAAGAATGATCTCATATGTAGGTATGACATCCCTGAAAGGATTATTACTGACAATGGCTCTAATTTGAACAACACTATGATCACTGATCTCTGCACGTAGTTCAAGATTAAGCATCACAACTCTTCTCCGTATCGTCCAAAGATGAATGGGGCAGTAGAAGCTGCTAATAAGAACATTAAGAAGATTATACAGAATATGACTGTCACTTATAAGGATTGGCATGAGATGTTACCATTTTCTCTTCATGGTTATCGCACTACAATACGTACTTCAACAGGGGCAACCCCATTCTCCTTAGTCTATGGTATGGAAGAAGTTATGCCCATTGAAGTTCAGATTCCCTCCTTAAGAATTATGAAGGATGCAGGCTTGGATGAAGATGAGTGGATTCAGACTCAACTTGACCAGATAAATTTGATTGATGAGAAGAGGTTAGCAGCAGTTTGTCATGGCCAGATATACCAGAAACGGATGATCAAAGCTTTCAACAAGAAGGTTAAGCCAAAGGTATATCAGGCTGGTGATTTGGTAATCAAGCGTATCATATTACCACAGGGTGATCCTAGGGGCAAGTGGACTCCTACATATGAAGGACCATTTGTAGTCAAGACAGTATTCTCAGGAGGTGCCATGATACTTACTACTATGGATGATGAAGACTTCCCGCAGCCTGTAAACGAAGACATAGTTAAAAAATACTACGCATAAAAAGAGACCCGCTAGGTTGACTGGCCTAGGCAAAAATAAGGGCATCCCGGCGAACCAAAAGGGTTCGGGCAAAAATTAGGGAAAATAAATAAAAAATGTACACCCGGCAAGTCGAAAACCTGAAAAGGCGGCTTAGGCAAAAAAGGGTATCCCGGTGGATTGAAAACCTGAAAAGGCAATCCAGGCAAAAGTTAGGGATTAAAGCGTATGACTATGTCTCGTTTGGATCACTCATGAAACTACAACCAGTTGTGCTACTTAATCAAGCTCGAACAGATAAAGCTCAATCCAATCGTTTCCGTCTCAATAGCAGAAGATGAGATACTTGAAGATAATGGCAATAGTAGAATTGAAACTCAATAGGATTATTTCCCACATAGCTGATTTTCTTTGTTTTGTAAAAAAATTTACGACAAATTCCTCTTACTAGGATTTCTGTCTCCTTGTACAAACTTGCCTATGTATAGGTCACTTTTTGATATAAATAAAATTTCATCTTTGAATCCAGATTTACTTTTACCCTATTTACATAAGCGAAACGTCCATTGGTTGTGTTTGAATGTATGTATGCTTTTGAATATGATTGATGTTTACAAGAAATGCATAAAATGCTTAATATGATTGATGTTTACCAGAAATGCATGAAAATGCAGTAATAGTATTTACTAAGGACGAACGAGGGAAGGAATTCAACGAAGCTTCTCCGGTTCATCCCTACAAGACAGCTACAAATCCCCTAGTAGGGCAAATCCATCTTCATAGATACTTCGAGTTACATCTCCCCTGGAATTTATATCCATCTCTTTTATCCTCATACGGATAGTCGGGAATTTATTCCTCCAATAGGAGTACGATCGAACGAAGACGGGAGGTTATGGATACCTTACTATCGAATGAAGACGGGAAGTTATGAATACTATATTCTCAAACAAGACGGGAACGAGTTCCTCATATTCTTCACTATATTATCAAACAAGATGAGTTCCTCATATTCTTCACTATATTATCAAACAAGATGAGTTCCTCATACTCTTCAGCAACAAATCGGGATTTATTTTCCCTGGCCAACAGTTGTTATACGAAGATATCCGGACGCTATCAAGTTGCATGATGCATACATACATCATTTACATCATACCATAACATACATATCCATAATTACATAATACATTACTTAAGTGCATCGTACTATGTATGCATACATAATGCATAAACTAATATTTTCCTTGCAGGATAGTTATATGCAGGTAAAACAATATCAACAACTTATACCTCGGGACGTTGTTTATCCTCCTGAAAGCTATCATGACTTTGGGTCGTCGTTTATCTTCCCAAAAGTTATACTTATACCTCGGGACGTTGTTTATCCTTCTGAAAGCTATCATGACCTTGGGCCGTTGTTTATCTTCCCAAAGGTTATCTCATTATCTTGGGACGTCATTTATCTTCCCGAAAGCTATCTTGAGACGTCGTTTATCTTCTCAAAAGCCATATGGTTACCTTGGGCCGTTGTTTATCTTCCCAAAGGTTATCTCATTATCTCGGGACGTCGTTTATCTTCCTGAAGGCTACCTTGAGACGTTTTTTATCTTCTCAAGAGCCATATCATTACTTTGGGCCGTTGTTTATCTTCCCAAAAGTATTATCAAACCTTGGGTCGTTGTTTATCTTCCCAAGAGTCATATCATTACTTTGGGCCGTTGTTTATCTTCCCAAGAGTCATATCATTACCTCGGGCCGTTGTTTATCTTCCAAAAAGCTATATCTTCATACTTTGGACTACTTTATTCTCCAAGAGATATATTTGAAGAACTTTTCTCCAAGTGGCATCTTTAAGCCCACTCAAGCATGTACAGCTAGTCACCAGTATCACTCTACGCACCGGTGAGTGCAAATTTTTGGGCTTTTGTGTTCAATCCCCTTCAACCTTCCAGGTCACGACTGGCACATATACCAATCTAACCCCTTAGGTTTCAGAAAATTGAACAGGGGCAGCTGTTGCACCCCAAAATTTTCCCTCACAAAACAAGACTTTGTGTGCTAAGAGATTCACAAGGTTCACAAGGTTCACAAGGTTCACAAGACCTCTCATGAGGTTTAAAGGGTTCACAAGACCTCTCATGAGGTTCACAAGGTTCACAATACCTCTCATGAAGTTCTCAAGGTTCACAAGACATCTTATGAGGTTCACAAGGTTCACAAAGTTCATAATTAGTCAGAAGATTTGACAATTCCCTCAGACAATGCATCCTCCTAAGCAGTGCATCCAAAACTAGGGTTTTGACTTTAATCAGGCTAAATTAATTTCCAAGACTTCAAGTGAGCTTCATAACATCTTATATGTGTTTAAGAACCCCCATGACAAGTTTCATAACTTTTCTCAAAGGTTTGCTCAGTCAGATGATCAGATAAGTCAAAATCAGTCAAAGCAGTTAAAAAGTCAAACTGAGGTCAATTATGGTCAAACCAAAGTCAAACTTCATGATTTTTTGTCAACATCAAGTATATGAAGTAAAATTCATCATTTGATCAAGGTTTGATCATGATTCATCAAGGATATTTCAGATCATCAAGAATCAGAGGTTTCTAAATTAGGGTTTCCTCAAGAAAAGTCAACTGAACTTTGACCAGCCATAACTTTCACATGCTTCATCAAATTTTTCCCATCCAAAGCTCATTTTGAAGGAAATTGAATTCTCTAAAACTTTGTGTCTCACAAGCCAAGCCCAAAAATGCTTCATTTGGAAGGTATGAGCTAAGACATTATAGGTCCTTTTAAAAGTCAACAACTTCAAAAGAGCATAACTTGAGAATGGTAAAAGGTATGGACATGAAACCAATGGGGTTGGTTAGAGGACTCCTTAAGCTTTCCAAAATTTCCAAGAACACCCTCATAGCATTAAAATTTAAGGATTTGTGCCCTTGCAAAGTTGGGAAATTTTTGGGAAGTTTATGAAGCAAATAGGGCTTTAAAACCAATTTCTTCCAAATAGGCTTGCAAATTTGTGATCCAAACTTCAACATGACATCATGCACGACCCAATCCTCATTTATTCATATTTTTATTATTTTTTATTTTATTTATTTTGATTTTATTCATTTAAAACCATTTTAAATTAAAATCAAATATATAAATCAAATATTTGAGTGAGATATTGTTTCTAGAAGGTCATAAACATGGATTAGATCAGATTGATATACAATTTATGGTGATTGTCTTAAGATAGAAAGGTTATATCAAAGAATATATGAAATTCAAGGCATGATCTTTTTCAATCTCTTGGATCCAAAAAGTCCAAAGAACAATCACATGTTTTAACCTAATTTCATCAAGTGATATATATACAACATGAACACAAGCATTGCAGACGAATTGGCTGCCTCAAGAGTAAGTTTCAAGTTTTCAAATTTCATTAAAAATTCCAAATTTGTATTCTTTATTACCAAGCTTTTCAAGGTATTCTAAGGACACTACAAGCTTCCTCAAGCATCCCTGAATCGAAACCAATCATCATATGCCTTTGAATCATGCCATAATACATAAACTGAATCATGTTCTTCAAGATATTTTTGATTTTCGATTCCATTGATTGACTGGACTTAAACTGTTTTTGATTGTTTGATGATGATTATGATGAACCCTAGATTGATTCTGGGCTATTTAATTAAGTTTTCTGTGCAGGTATCAAATTTCACCATGATTAAGGTTTACGGCCTCATTTAGGGTTTCATTGTTTAACCAAGATAAATGAATTCTAAAGACATAGGATGGTTGCAAATCTCATTAGGAATTCAATGGTGAAGTTAATTTTGTGAAATTTTGCTGTTTGCATAGAGTTTGCTATTCGCAGGAACAAAAATCGCAGGAATATTCGTGGAAGAATTCGCAGGAAATTTTGCAGCATCCAAGGAAGAAGATGAAGTTCTTGGCGCGCTTTCTGGAATTTAAATTTAGTTTTAATATTTTATGAAATTGTTTGTAACTTATTTCACAGATGCATGGTTGGCTCAGTTGGTCAGTGTATGCGCGTTTGAGGCTGAGGGTCCTGGGTTCGAATCCCCCAGGCCCTTTTATATTGTTTTGCTTTTTGTTATGATTATTTACATGTGAAGAAACAAAATGCATGGGCATCCATTCCATATCACCTGCGCGCGCGTAGCCCAGTGGCTGGCTTGTTGGTCTTTAGGGTATGAAAGCCTAGGGACTGGGTTCGAATCCCAGCCCCAGGTAAGTATTTTTTCTCACTTTTTCTTATTCTATTTTAATTTTGTTTATATTATAATTAGTTTAATAAATTATAAAAATGATAAAAAAAATATAATATTCATATTATTTTCTTTTCTATAATTCAAAATTCATCTTCTTTTCAAAATTAAACTTTATCATTAAAATTATTTAACATTTATTTTATTTAATATTTAGTCTATTATAAATTATTAACATTATATGTTTTGTATAAATTAATTAATTAATCAAACCTAATATTTTTCATAAACCCTAATTTATTTTGATTAACCTTAATAATACTTTTTAAACCCTAATTATTTTATATAAATGTTAATTATGTCCATTTATTTTTATAATTTGTTTATATTATTATTATTATGCATGGTTTTATATAAATAATGTAAATAGTTTAATTAATCAATTAACCTTAATATATTCTTCTAAATAACTAAACTCAATTTTATTTTATGAATATAATTCATTATTTGATTAGTTAATAATAATTAGATATTTTTTAATTTGTATATAAAAATTAAATAATTATACTATTAATCATATTTTATTATTATATAATTATTAATCACTTCCTTTATTTAAAATTCTAAAAAAATATTTATTGGATGAATTGTGAATTTTTAATTTATTTCTATATTATTATACTAACCATATTATATTTATTTATTTTGTTTATTATTATTAGCTTTCTTATATTTATTTTTATTTGTTATTACTAACCCATTTATTTATTTATTTATTTGCTTATTTAATTTATTTTAATTATTATTATAATGTAATTGTATCCCTTATGTAATAGTTGTAGTAATTTTTATTATTTATTTTTAAATGATATGGTTAGTAAAATAGGGAGTGTAAAACATGTTTGTATGTAAATTTGAATTTAGATCATTAATCTCAAGATAAATATTTGAAATTGTACACTCACACACGTAAGTCGATCTTGGATCGCCATCTCACTTCTTAAGGGTTACCTCTCAAGTTGCCTAAACAAAAGGTCAAGTAAGGTGTATAAAGCAAAGTCCCTCATCTCACATCATCTAGTCCCTTAACAGATAAAAAGATCAAGTCCCTTCGTGGTTGCCTTCGTAATGATCTTGTCCCTTTCAAATAAAAGATGATAAGTCCCTTCGAATTGCTTATACACCTCACAGTTGCCTAAATAACAGATGTCCCTTCACTTGTCCCTCACATCCAAGGTAATGACTACTTATTCCTTAATAATAGGGATAGTCTTACCATTTAAAGGATTTAAGAACAGAAAAGACTTAACTTAGGGTAGGTTCCTCTTATGTACTTGCTCACTTTTTTCAAAAACATTTCAAACACTTCACATTTTTCAAACAATTTTCAAAACAAAGGTTTTATATATATCCGTACATGGATCATTATAAAACACTTAAGAAAATTTCTAATCACACACTACAGTTTTCAAAAACATTTTAAAGTGAGCTAAGTAACTAAGAGCCCATGGATAACCATGGATGTAAAGGGTGCTAACACCTTCCCTTTACATAACCTACCCCCCGAACCCAAAAATCTTTTAAAGGTCTTTCCTGTTCTTTTATGCCTTTCCTTTGGATAAAATAAAAGTCGGTGGAGACTCTTGCTATCCGCAACATAACTAAAGTCAGTTCTCCCACCGTGTTACACCGACACCCAAATGAAACACTAACGATACATTAATGTCACAAGCAACAAGCTATGTCGTGAAATTCCTATTTTATACAAGTTATCCAATATTTTCGTCATAACTTTACCAAAATTCTTTGTACCTATTTCGCCCGGTTTCATTCTAATGCAATCACATTAAGCCCTTTTCCTTTTCACGCACGTGGTGGAATAGCTGGTTAGTGATTTTGATCCTTTTTAGCACGGGGTCTGGTACACGAATTTGGTAACCCTCTACATCTAATCCAGTTTGGAGGTTGTGGGGGATCGAGCAACAACACACCCTACCGAGTTCAGAACCAGATACCTCTGAACCAGCTAACAATGGATTCCTTCATTATTTGTTTATCTCTTATATGCGACCGTATAATTTGGTGCAAAATTTTCATATTTTTTTCTTTTTGGCATTGAGATAAGAAGGATATTATGATAAGGCATCAAACACTTATATTCATCGGCTCTCCACTTGGTTTGTGTCAAGACGGTGGTGACTGCTAGTATAAACTACTGGGGGTTACTCTAGAACTAAAACTTAAGATAAAGGTATAACAATAAGCTAAACGGATTTCACTTAAGTTAGGAAGTCCAAAGTCTCAGAACTGTATTGATCTTGTTAATTTACGCGGCGTCCTAACTAAGATTTCATTAAGGTAGATATGTTCGACTATGCGTAGATAAATTTTTTTGGTATGGCTAAATAAACGAGGGAGATTGAAATCGAAACAAACCATATATAATATTTGTTTTAAGGAAATAATGCGGAAGGGAAAATGAAGGAAATACAGGAAACGGAAAGGTATCTCTCCCACACTATATCAGACATTATCCTCAATGTTGTGATATAAAAGCGGGGAAATACAATACAATGATGCGGGAAAAGGAAATGCAAATAAGAAGTGCAAGAAAAGAAACTACTGGGGATCACGTTTTCTACTTCTGGTGTGTGCTCTTCTGGTTGGCATTGCTTCTTCATCCGTGTCATGAGGGTATAGGTTATTGACATCCATTCTCAGTGTGCCCATCTCATTCAAGCATTCCTTGAGCTTATCCTCCATTGTCTGTTGATTGTTGATGATTTGAGCATTTTGTGCATAAAGGCTATCATACTGCTCTTTTTGTTTCCTTTCGAGTGCGACGGCCATTTGATTTTGATGGTGAATGGCGCGAAGGATTTCTTCAAGGGTGATGACGCTCTGATGTTGCTGTCTCGATGAAGGTTCGGGAATGTCATGATTAGGGGAAGTTGCATCAATCTCTTCCTCAATATCATACATATGAGCATTCAGGACTTCTTCATGAATAGGAATTCGGCCCTCAGGAGCTTCAGGATAGAAAATCTAGTTGGCTCGGTTGTCGGGGGTCCCTACAAGGCAAGGCAATGTTATGGAAAACAACATTACGGATTACAGGGTTGAATTTTCCATCTTCTCTCTCAAAGATAAGGTGTGCGGCCTTACAGTGGTCCAAAGTGAGGTAAGTCGGTGTCATAGAAGGTAGGTTAGCAAGATTGGGGACTAACTTTAAACTTAGAGAAATAGAGGTGATAATCCCTCCAAAGTAGAATGGTTTACCGCCTCTCATGCAGATGGATTGAATGTGGTTCAATAGGAAAGGAGCGACATTAATCTTCTCATTTTCTAAGGCGCAGTGAATAAAGAAGAGATCTTTGGAATTAAGCTTATGGTTGTTATCTCGGGAGAAAATTGTGTTGCCGAGAATGCGATGGAAGTAGCGGATGGCAGGGTTGTGGATAAGATTAGCATTGAGGTAATCAAATGCTACGGCTTGTGCGTTGGTCAGCTTCTGCCAAAAGTTGAAAGCCTCTTCAGTGAAGTTGTCGGGTACTCGGCGATGGACTCCCTCACCGGAGTTAAATCCAAGAAGTTGTGCAATTTTGGTTTGAGTGAACCTGTACTCAACGCCAAACCTGCGGAATAAGGTCACGCCAGTAAGTTGGCTAGTAGCGCCTGCCGGAGTCATGTAAGAATACAAACACTGAAACTCAAGAGTGAGAGTTTTGTAGATTGGTTGCGGTTGACTGCAAAGTTTCCATAAACCCACATTCTGCAATAATTTTCGGACGCTGTGAAACAATCCCAAGGTTCTCAAGCATTCTTGGTCGATATACCGAGTCGGTTGAAGACCACGACGTTGGAACTTTTGAAATTTCGAACGTTGAGCTTCGCCTTGCTCATCATCTCTGAAAACGATATTTGGGTTTTGCATTTGATTGTTCTCCATAACATGCAAAAGGTTTAGAGTGTTAGAATTTGAGGTTGAAGGAAAGTGAGAAATTTTTTAGGAGTGTTCAGATAAATAGTGAGAATGGGAATGTGGGAAGGTTGGATTTTTGAGAGAAGTTATGAGAATTTAGTGGAGTTGATGGTTGGTTACGGAATTGAATTTGGGAGGTAATGGAAGTTCGTGGGAGAAGAAGAGATAAGTTAGAGTGGAATGAATTGCTTCTGCAGTTACGGAAAACGTGTTTTCTGGAGTGGTGATGATCGTCACAGGGGTTTTATGATCATAACGCGGGCAAAAGTGCATGAAGCTTGTCAGCGTGCCCTTACGATCGTCACTTTTACAAAAACCTGGGATTTCTAGCAGAGCTCTAGAATTAGCAGTCTAAACAATTAATTTGCATAATGATCAATATAAATCATATAATAATAGTCATGATAATGCATATAAGGCACATATTAGCTACCAACTCAATTTGCAATCATCCAAGCAGCAATATTATTAATTATTATCATTAGCTACCAGAAAGTAAATGTAACATGCAGTAACTTGCTTGCAAAATGAAACTGAAAGAAATTGTACTGAGTCGAAATGTTTGTTCTTGAACATAAAATAAAAGTTGCATAAAATGAAATCTTGAAGAAATAAATAAACTACTTAAAGTAAATTGAAACTTCAAAACAAAAGGAAACTAAAATTGTCCTAGAAACAGAAAGTAAATAATTTTTTTGCTGAATGCTACTTCATCGTGGTAGTCTTTTCTTTAAGTCTTCCAAAACTGAATTTATGTGGTAAAATTGATCCACTGTTATATCTGTTAAGCCTATGATATCTTGTCGCATGCGATTCAGTTCATCTTTAATTCCATTGATCTCAACTCGGTAAACATACATAGTGTTGAGGATATTATTCAATTTTCAGTGTACTCTCCTTCATCCATCTTAGGGACATCAGTATCCTCATTGATGTGGTTTAGTTCATAATAATTAGGAGGGGTCTCAGGATCAATTTCGTAATCGGACATATTTTCATCAAGAACTTGATAAGCTAGTGGTGTATCAGGTGATGATGGTAGATTAGGTGGGTTCAGGTCATAGAGCCAGTTGTCACAATTGTGGACACTTACTTTTGCATGGTTCGGAAGGGTGAATATGGTGATGACTTCATTCCTTATCAGGTAGTCGTAAGGGGCATTTCCTAAGTTTCATATGATACGTCTGTCAAAGCAAAAGTCCAAATTCATAGGGCTAATGGTTCCAAATGGTATGCACCGATTGAGTTGGTATCTAAGTCCAAGAGCTTCAGCAATCATAGTTACTAGGACGCCTACGATGATTGGGGCATCAGGGTCCTGAATAATGCGGTTAAAGGTTTCCATCATGAAGGGTACGAAATTAACAGGGCGTCCTTGGGTCATACAATAAAGCATAAATATCTCATCCTTAGATACTAAGGTCCGTTTTCTTCCTTTCCGAATAATGTATGGGCTAGGATCTTATGGAAATAGCGAATAATAGGATTATGTATTTCCTTATTGTCCATGGTATCCGGCTCGGGTGGTAATTTTCAGTTAAAGTACCCCAGAAGTAGTCTAGCTCAAAATCCATTAGTTCCATTTGGGTGGTGGTGAATGCAAAAGGTTCGCTAGGGAATCCTAATAAGTCATCTAATTTCTTATGGTTATAAGAGAACTCAATACCAAATAGTCTGAAACTGATATATCATTTTCTAGCTCCTAATCCGCGATCAGGTATATGAACTAAAGAGCTTAAAAACTCAAAGGTAAACTTGCGGTGGGTGACAAATCTAGACTTAATGTGGGATCTTTCCAATCTCAGTTGGTTAAACAGATATAAGACATTGTCTAAGATACCTAAGGTGTGCATGGTTGTCTCATCATAATAAAGATTCATAACAATGTTTCTCTGTGACAACTCCTCAAATTTCCTCCTCTAGTTTCTTCCTCTAAAAGTAGTTCCCATATAATTCTATGGTTGTGGTTCCATAGTAAATATTAAAGTGGGAGAAACAAATCAGGGGGAAGGAAGGTAAGGTAGAAAAGACTTTTAGAAATCCAGTATCATGTAAAGTTTTTAAATTTCGCACAGCAGTTTTATAAAGATTTTAGAAAACAAAATAATGAAAATACAGAAAATCAATAGAAACAAAAGGAAATAAATAAAAGAAATATTAAATTAAAAACTGAAAAAGCAATGTGGTGGGTTGCCTTCCACTAAGCGCTGTTTTTAACGTCATAAGCATGGCATAGTGCTTAGTAGTAGATTAATCAGGGGAATTAGTGGGCAGTTCTAATAGTTTTAGACTGTTCGCATAGTCTCTATTTTCAATATGATGGTATTGTTTTAATCATTGTCCATTTACTGTGAACGATTCACTATTTCTACCCTTAATTTCTATTGCTCCACTAGGGAACACTTTTGTAATTTGAAAAGGGCCTGACCATCTAGATTTTAATTTCCCAGGAAAGAGCCTAAGTTTAGAGTTGAATAAGAGAACAACGTCTCCCACACTGAATTCTTTCCTAGATAAACGCTTGTCGTGCCATCTTATGGTTCTTTCTTTGTATATCTTAGCATTCTCATAAATGACTAGTCTTAATTCTTCCAGTTCGTTTATATCGAGGACTCGCTTTTCTCCCGCGGCAGTGTAGTTTATATTTAGCGTTTTAATTGCCCAATATGCTTTGTGATCTAATTCTACCGGGAGGTGACAGAACTTTCTGTACACAAGTTTAAAGGGTGTAGTTCCTATAGGTGTCTTGTAGGTTATCCTGTAAGCCCATAAAGCTTCGTTGAGCTTAGATGACCAATCTTTCCTAGATCTAGTGACAATCTTTTCTAGGATTTGTTTTTTTTCTCTGTTTGAGACTTCGACCTGTCCACTTGTTTTTGGATGATATGGTGTTGCTACACAGTGTCTGACTCCATAATTGGATAGTAATTTGTCGAATATTTTCGAAATGAAATGAGAGCCACCGTCACTAATGACGAGTCTAGGTACACCAAATCTTAGAAATATTACATTCTTGAAAAGTTTAATCACTACTCGTGTGTCATTTGTAGGAGACGCTATAGCCTCAATCCATTTCGAAACATAGTCAACAGTAACGAGTATGTATTTATTTCCGAAAGAAGATGGGAAGGGTCCCATGAAATCGATTCCCCATACATCAAAGACTTCTACTTCAAGTATTCCTCTTTGAGGCATTTCATCGTGTCTTGAGATATTACCAGTGCGTTGACACCGATCACAGTTTATAACAGCGATGTGGATGTCCTTTCATAAGGTAGGCCAAAATAAGCCTACTTGTAAGATCTTGGCACAAGTTTTCAAAGTACTTGCAAGTCCGCCATATGGAGATGAATGACATTGGGAAATGAAATCCTCAATTTCTTCTTCGGGAATGCATCGACGAAAATTCCGTCGGGTCCTCTCTTGAAAAGTAAAGGTTTGTCCCAATAATAGTATTTGAGATCGTGGAATAATTTCTTTTTCTGTTGGTATGTTAAATCAGGTGGAAGTGCGTCTGCAGCTAGGTAATTAACTATGTCAGCATACCAAGGTAGTCTTTCATTTGTATGGACTGCTTCCACGGTTTCTTTGGTTTTCGATTTGTTTGGATCTAGTCGAGCTAGGTCGCTTTTTATTTGTGCTATCAGTTTTTCATAAGGAAAATCGTCGTTAATAGGCACTGGTTCAGGTTTAATATTTTCTAATCTTGACAGATGATCTGCTAGATTGAATGCTTGTAACAACAAAATCCATCTTAGAAGTCTTGGTTTGGCATCCTTCTTGGTTAAAAGGTATCTGATAGCGGCATGGTCCGTGTAAATGATTATTTTTGCTCCTACTAGGTAGGACCAGAATTTGTCGAGTTCAAAGATAACTGCTAACAGTTCTTTCTCAGCCGTAGTGTAATTCATTTGAGTGGAATCTAAAGTTCTACTGGCATAGTATCGCATGAAATTTCTTGTCTTTTCTTTGTCCTAGAACTGCGCCTACATCATAATCACTCGCATTGCACATGATTTCGAAATGTAATCTCCAATCGGGTGGTTGCATAATTGGTGCGGTGATAAGAGCTGATTTCAGAGTTTCAAACGCTTTTAGACACTTTTCATCGAATATGAACTCTACGTCTTTCATTAATAAACCGGTTAAAGGTTTAGTGATTTTCGAGAAGTCTTTGATAAATCGTCAGTAAAAACTGGCGTGGCCTAAAATGCTTCGTACCTCTCGTACGGTCTTAGGTGGTTGAAGGTCTTTTATGACTTCTATTTTGGATTTATCAAATTCAATTCCTTTGTCAGATATAACATGTCCTAATACGATTCCTTGTATGACCATAAATGGCATTTTTCCAAGTTAAGCACGATATTTTCCTTCACACATCTCTCTAATACCATCTATAGGTTCGATATACATCCTTCAAAGCTTTCCCCGCACACAAAGAAGTCATCCATGAACACTTCCATGATGTTATCTATGAAATCTGCAAAGATCGACATCATACATCTTTGAAAGGCTGCAGGGGCATTACACAATCCGAAAGGTATTCGTCTATAAGCGAACGTTCCATATGGGCATGTGAATGTAGTTTTCTCTTGGTCATCAGGGTGAATAAGAATTAGGAAAAATAAATTGGTTGCCTTAGACTATATTGCACACGTTTAGAGTGCACATTGACTAAATACAAAATCCCTGGCAACGGCGCCAAAAACTTAATGTGCGATAGACCAAACGTCTAACGGTATCTTAACTACAAGTGCACAGACTATCGCGTAGTAATAAAAAGATGTCGAACCCACAGGGATTAAGTTATCACTCTAGTGCTATAAATGTTGTTATGTTAGCTAAGGCGAAGATTGTCACGAATTTGGTTTCTAAAGGTAAACTAAAAAGGGAAAATTACTTAGGTTAAGATTATATAAATAATACGATCGGTATGTAACTTAGTTGAGCTATGCGGATTAAACCAAAACTAAGCATATAGAAATACTTCACTTTATTGTTTATGTAGAAATTATCAGTTTAAAAACCCTCAACTCACACTCTCGTAGTCTTGTATTTGATTATATTCCTAAAGCCCTATGCCTGCTCTCGCTAGCCCATAAGTGTTTAAAAAATACTCTTTGAAAACTTAATAGAGTCTAATTCATTTTAAAGTGCTCTCGTTGTATTTAAAAAAATTCCTAACTTTAGCTATCCGGTTAAAACCTCACACTCTCGTGGTCTCGATCCTAACATTTTCTACTTGTTTTACTCTCGTAACAAAAAGCTTGATTTTAATAATAAAAAGTCTCAGCCAGAATCGGGCCAATAATAATTATGTAGAGAAAAACTAACAATAGTTGAGATCCTATCAGGACCGTCAACAATTGGGTTTTCCAGCACCAACAACATCACAATGCATGTGATGTTTTCCTTTGATAGCCAAACATAAAAGAATTGTTACACCACATTCGGCTATTGAAGAATTCGTTATACACAGATTCAAATAGTACTGCCACATATTGTCCTTATCCATAACTCAAGGCAGTGGAGAGGTAGTGGGATAAAGCATTATCATATTGTGTATTATCCTTTCTAAAAGTAACATTGTCATCTAAACTTCAAAGGATTCTGATTATAAATCAATGAATGAAGCATGAGTTAGAGACGATGATACTTGGGTCTTTAAAGAACCTAAGTCTTTAGTCTTCGGAACTTGCTCACATAGAACCGTGTTCTTCGAGACTTCAGCACTTGGCTTGAAACCCATGGTCTTCAGAGCTTTAAGTCATAGAGTCTTCAAAAATTTGTTCACATAGAACATTGTCTTCAGAGTCTTCAACACTTGGTTCTTTAGAACTAGTCTTCAGAAACTTCAAGTCTTAGAGTCTTCAGAACTTTGTTCACATAAAAAATTGTCTTCAGAGTCTTAAGCACTTAGTTCTTCAGAACCTTAATCTTCAGAACTCATAATTCTTTAGAATCTTTTAGGCACTTGGTCTTCATACATTGAGTCTTCAGAACTTCAAGTCATCAGAGTCTTCAGAACTTAGTTCTTCAGAAGATTAATTTAAGAAGCTTCGCTTTACTACCTGATCAGAACCACGTTCATAACAACATCTACAAGAGCATTTCCAACGCAACATCCGCATCCTTGGATCTATTTTATTGTGTTAAGATTCAGAAGCACACTTGCGACTAATGTTACACATAGTAAATTCGCATACTAACATTTGCATACTCATTCATAATGTATGTTTGATCTTAATATATAATATCCATGATCTACACTTTAACAAACATCAGAACATAAAATTTTTCTTTCATAAATACTCCATTGTTATCATCAAAACATAGAGATGGAATGTAGAGACAACTCTTGTTCTTTCAAATACCTTTTCTTAAAAGATCTTCTAATGATTTGATAGTTCTTTCAGTCCAACCTTCTATCTGCGAATGATAGGAAAAACACAATCTTAACTTTGTTCCATTTCTTTATGAAGACTTTCCCAAAAAATCTACGTGAATCGAGGATCTCTATTCGAAACTATGCTAGATGGAATCCCACAGAATCTCACTATTTCACATATAAATCTCAGCTAGCATATTCAATGGGTAAGTGATATTGATCGGGATAAAGTGAGTTGATTTGGTCAACCTATCCACTATAAACTATTATAAGTCATACCCTTTAGCAGAACCATAAACTACAACATAAATTTTGTTTACAAATGAGTATACAAATAAGTATATTAAGAATTATGTTTACCACAACATTATACAAATGTTGTTACGACAACATAATTACGGTTGTCTACAAATGAGTATATTATTTGATTTTTTTATGTGTTTGAACAAATTGTTTACAAAATGTTTTCAAAACTACAACAGAGTTACTGACATAAACAATTAGTAATTACCACAATATTATTAGAAAAAATTAGTAAACAATTATCAGAAACAATTAGTAATTACAACAAATGATACACTATAAATTGTTTTCAAAACAAAAAAAAACACCAATATTCACTATGATTATAAACTTCAAGTTAATAAACGTTAAAGGCATTTTTTTAACAAAAATTTAGTAATTATCACATAAAATTATTTACTAATTGTACTAACCAAATGAATGATCCTTTACACTGCCATGGAATATGGGATGATAATAAGAAACTCTATTTGAATACCGACACATATTGAGGGTTCGAAATAGTTTGAAATAAAACAAATTGTAAAAAACTGATCAAATAATTTATAAAAAAGCTAAAATCGGAAAAAAAAATAAGCTTACTTACGATTAGAGAACTGAGAATAAGAAGGTTGGAGCCTTGAATGTGATTTGTGGATTGAATAGAAGACAAAGAACTTAAATAGAAAATTAAAGAAGGTTGACGATTCAGAGAGCAATCGAAGATTTGGGCGAATTTCGTGCGGATACAATGAATATCATTCATATTCATTTAATTTTAAGGATGATTCTGGGAGAGATTTTATGGACGATTGAGAGTTTTTATGGGTTGCGGACTAGTGGCTAGACCTAATTGCTTCATATTCATTCATTTTAATTTAAAATATGAGAATAAATAGTAAGTTGAATAAATAATACCAATTTGGTTCTCATGTAACCACCATAAACCAAACCGAATTGATCGATTATGATATGTGGTGGTCCAAACACACAAAAAATATCTTTTTTTATTTTTTATTTTTAGGTTTGTTTTTCATATTTTTATTGGATTCGATCTGAACACCCTACTACATAATCTCACTAGAATATACCTAGTATGATTCATATATGATGCTTGATGATCAAACAAATGTGAATTCCCTTTGAACCTCCAAACCATATTGAAACACTTTAACCTTGAGTACCACATTAGGGTTTCAACAAGGTTTACAACACATGCACTGCCACATTAGACTTTAAAAGTATGTTATCAAACATAGGACTCACGTCCTAAGGGTATTGACACAATCATTCATCATTCACAATTTGATTCACAACAAGCATATTATCAAAATATTTGACTCTTGTCCAAAAACATTACACAACATTACAAAAATATTCTTTATTTACAACATTATTAATACATATAAGCATCTTGAAACATTTACCGTGGGATATTTCTATGCATTATATTCTAACGCATGTGATTGCGTTTCAATCCGAGTTGCAGAACTTGAGTTATGTTATTTTCAATTATGCAACATACTAAAAATATCAAAAAGCTACAGCTGGTCGTAGCTATTGCTATGGTCTGTAGAAAGGTAAACCACACACCATACAAAAAAATATACAATAGATACGGTTGGTCGTAGAAAGTACTACATGTCGTAGCTAAAACCCATAATTCTGCATTTTTGTTTTTTTCTTCAATCCAAACCATTCTCCAACATGTTTAATCAACCTAAAACTCCAAAAAACACAGAACTGAAACGAAATTACATAACATAATGCATCACAACATCACTTAAACATCAAATTAGTATCATATATTCATCAAAATACACCATCAGTTAATTAACACATAATATCGACATTAAAACATATGATTCATGTAAAGAGAGATTAATTTGTGATAAGAGATGTGCTATTACTTTTGGATTGGCTGCATTTTGAAAAACAACATGGTATTTTCAAGTTATTTTTGTGAATAAAGGAGACATGTGGGAAAAGATGTCTCAGCATGTGTGTGACATCTGACCCTTGTCATCACACCAATGTTGCAGCTATTATGTGCGTTATTTTTTGGTTGTTTCAATCATATATGTTGCAAATATGTTTCTATATTTTAGTAATGCATTTGTGTGGATTAGTTTGATTATATTGGACATGATCAAATAAATTTAAATGGAGATTTAAATTTGAATCAAATCAAATATTTTTGTAGGATATTTGAAAATTAAATCTTAACAAAATATCCTACAATTCTAGACATGGTCAAATGCCCATTGGAAAAGCCTAGAGTTTGTATTACTATTTAAGGAGACTCAAACCTAATGTTTGAAGTGTGTGAAATATTGAAGATTCCTTGTGTTAGGGTTTATCGTTTGAGTGTTTTGTTTGTGTTATTTGTACACCACACTATTGCTCTCATTCAAATCATAAGGCCTAGTGATGGTTTGTATAGTTGAGTTATAATTCAACATTCTTTAAGTTGTTTATTATAGTGATGACTCAGGATAGTGATTGAGAGAAAGTAAGCGGGGTTCTCATATTTAGGGGGAGTACTAAATAGAAAGTGATTAGGCTTTGAAAGAGGAATTGAACAAGATGGGGTTGTTGTTTCTATAAGACTAATTGTACTAATTGAAAATAGTGAGTTTTCTTTCTTGGGTAAAGTGTCCCCCAAACATATATGTGGTTTCAATGAAACGGGTTAACAATTGTTTGTGTCCTTTTATTTCTTTATGCATTTATCATCTTGTTTATCAAATAGGTAAAAATGTTTCATTATAAATATACACATATTTATTTCGCAACTACAAGAGTATTTTACATACAAGATATAACAAAAAAAAGGCGAGGAAGGCTAGCCCAAAAAGGAAACAAAATTCTCATCCTTCATCATTTGATTTGGGAAAACTACTCCCCCAAAACATGCAGAGGACGGTGAAAATGCTCCACTTGCTGCAAAGTATTCTCAAAAGATTGTGAAACGCTGCCAAGATTAGCAGTCATATAGTAGTTAAGGGTTGAGCCAAAGAAACATTCTTGAGGAACAAATATTTTGGTTATCTTTGGGCCGTCTAAATAGACGCATGATTATACTTCAAAGTATCCCAACCAGAAACTAGATATTTGTCCTTACTTACTACACTCCTCACCAAATGGGTCACCTGGTCGGTAAGAGGGCTATGGAGATTAAGGGGGGTGTAAAGCATTACCTATCCTAGTAAGAGAAATGAAAGTTGTTTGTATTTCTTGCAGGTATGTTACCCTCTAGAGCATTAGGCTACAAACATTTTCCTCCAGCCACAACTTCTTTTGACATTGTTGGTCCGACCAAAGAGCGTCCCATTGACTTGATCCACCAATAGGCAAAGAAACAAATACGTGACAAGATGTCTAAGTATGACTATTCATCTAGAAAGAACTTGGAATTTCTTAGAAAGGCGTGGATCCAATCCCGTCAATGATATAAGAGTCAAAGGATCTAATGCACACAAGGGCCACTGAGGGGCATTTAAAGTAGTAGCACCCCAGAAGGCTCATAAATGGTATAATGTCCCGCTATAGTTCTTCCTTACCATATTATTTTCCATAAGACCCAGAGCGCTTCCCCGTCCTTCATTTAATCTGCATGCAATATTTACTAAGATAAATACATCATAAGAAAGTAAGTGGAAGACGAAGAAGCCAAGAGCTTTCAGGACTTACAAAAAATTATATTACTTTCTTCCATATTATGGGAATCCATCAGTAAGTGAGTGTCGATGAGGCGTTTCAAGAGTTTTTTTGGATGCTTCATCCGAAGGAGTAGCCCTGACTTAACCTGGGTCTTTGACAAAATGCACCAGTCATTTCTTCAAATAAAACTCTTTTTCAATAAGGCATTTCCCTTTGTAGACGTACAACTTATTTCCCATTAGGAAATAACATTCACTTGAGTACTTGGGGAACTATTCAACACACGTACCCCCCCCCCCCCCGCTCCATCTTAGATAGTGAACATTGTTACATGAGTCATCGAGAAGATGGGGGTTATCAAGAAAAAAATGTTTTCAAAGTGTTGTAAGCCATCTAAAAAGCCTTGGAGCCACAGACGATTGACACTAGTGAAATTAAGCCACGACCTCATGTCTGAGTTGCATGACCATGTTGTACTCTAAAGAGATGAAATAAAAGGGTCAAGGAAAACCTCTCATTTAATTATTCCTACCAATACTGGAAGACTCTCACATACATCCAACTCACAGGATAAATCTTGGACGTAACCAGTAACAGATGTTTTAGAACTTCCATCTCAAATACATTGAAAGGTAGTCGAAGACCAAGAATTAAAAAGATATATTTGTAGAAAGGGATGGCACAATCTCCATACTTGCTTCATATTCTGACATTTTCACTAGGGTTCAAGACACCCCAATCTGAAGATGGACCAACATCAAGAAAGGCCTCATCAAGATTACCCCTCGAGAAAAGATAGAAATAATTGAAGAATAAGTGGAATCCACTCACGAAGATCAAATATCACTTATGATTTTGTCTCAGGATGTATACTACTTTTCTCTAGACGTAGATACGCGATAATAAAGGAAATGAGGTAACACTGAACTAGGAGAGATAATTAAGAAATAGGAAACTGACTCTTTAAGAATCGTATGCTAGCATGCAAAAAAAGATATACTTTATTAATGCTTCAAGTCACTTATATGCAACACTTTAGGGTTCCAGTTCCCAAGAGTCATAATGAGGATACCTCTGAAAAGATGTTTAAAGTATGGGGAAATAAAGGCACGAATCCCCTAGAATTGAAACACTTAATTTTTCTCTTCCATAATAGATGAAATAGTGATTGGAAACCGAGGCAGCACAATAAACCCTTGCCTTGCCACACGGAAATAAGGGTTTGGGGGGAAACTGTTATATGCTCACCATATTGATCCTAGACCGAACACCCCAAATAAGTTTCAATCCTTCCTGGACCTTCTCAGTACAAGAAAGCTCCCTACATATAAGTATAGGGGACTTGAATCCTAGATGCATCCCACGACTCTATGCAACTTACTCATAACAAATAATAGATTATCTTCTCTCCATTATATATAGAAAACACGCTAATTTTAGGTACTCAATTTTAAATTCAAATTCAATTCAATCTTCTCCTTCACATACTGACTTGATCGCATTTTAGTGCCAACCTTGCAAGTTAATCCCTTTTCACCGCATTGTAAGCTCAATTTCTTCGTTATCACTGATCCTAACTCTATTTCTGGTTCTACAATAGAACACATATTTGTTCAAAGAGACGAACAAGAGGAGATTAATACATGTACTTATACCTATGAGTACCCATTATCATCTCAAATCCCATAAACACACAACATTAAAAAAATATAGGTTTTATATTTAAAATTTAATCAGAATAATTTTGTAAAATAATAAAACAATTGCATAATTAAAATTGATAATGTATTAATTCAATGATAAGTTTTATAATAATGATTAAAGTGGTGATTGTCACACATGACAATAGACAAGGTTTAGACTGGTAATTGACAAACAAGTACCATAAAAGTGGCAATAGAAAGTTGGCAACAATTTTCAAAGTATATACATAATTTTAGGAGATTTTGACCCAAATGCCATTAACTTGAAAATAATACCCATACTGCCTCTTTTTTTGGACAATTGTGGGTTTATTTTTATTTTTATTCCCACACCATCCAAGATGGCGGGGGGTCAGTAACCCAAGAAGGGGCTTGTCATCTTGGATGGAGATCCTTTTTTTTCTTTGTTTTTCTTTTTAATTTTCTGAGTATTTTTTAATTGTCTTTTTGGATATTAGGTGTTTGGTTGGGTGAATTTCAAATTGTTTAAAATTTTCAAAAAATTCATTTAGTGGAAATTCGTTAAAGGTTTGTGTTAATTGGGTGGGGTTTGGGATCGAGGGTTCAATGATCGCGACGTAATAGTTGGACACATCAAGGGAATGATGAAGGTTGGTTTGTATGTGAGTAATCAACATTTGGTGGTGGAATTGGTGTGTGGTGTCGTGGTGGACGGAAACATGTTTGTTGTTGTGATTGGTAGGTGTAGTTTGTTAGTTGTTGTGGTGTTTGGTATGTGTATTGGGTTGGTGTATGTTGAGTTTGTGTATGGTAGTTAGGTTGTTGGTATGATGTATGTTATAGTTCGTATTGGGTGGATATGGTTGGTTGTGTGTATTGTGTATGAGGGTATTGGTAAGTTGGTCGTGGTGGATTGGGCGAATTTGATGCACAATACCATCGATATGAGTCATTCAAGAATTATTCCATTGATGTGTATTGATATGGCAGCCTATTGAACCAATATAAATATTCTTGACACGGCTTTATTTATCCCTAAAATGACACCCCAGTCAAACATAATCGTTGTCTATTTTCCCAAAGCTCATGTTCGGCTTTATACAAAGCCATGTAGTTTTAATTCCAAGACTTTTGCATATGCATCTAATGTTCTTCTCAGAGGTACTTCGGAGAGTCAGGTATTTCTTGAGGATACCCAAATTACAATTTGACCCTATCTGACTGATGCATTTCAACAATCCATAAATACAAGATATAGGTAGTAGCATTCCAAATCAGGTGATCGTCATTCTCCGGTTGTGGTAATCTAGGATATGGCCTCCATATGATTTGATAATATATGAATAAGAATTATTATTACAATGCATAAATATATAGTAATATATTAAAAAAAAACTAGCAATATTAATATTAAGTTTTTCGGTAATATATGATCAATGTTGGAACGGTAACCAATAAGATAATGTCGATGATTACAGGCACAATTTTTCTTCCTCCTTTCGTCTGCACACCATCTATAAAAATAAAATAAAAATATTATTAAATTAATAGATTGAAAAAAAGTAAGTAACAGATCTAGACAAATAATAAAAAACTTATATTGAGGCATATAGATAAGTTGGTTCGAGTTTACTAATTAGTGCTAAAAAAGGCATATGCGTGAACCCCCAAACTTGGAGTAGAAGAACACATCCCTCCATTCCATCAACACCAACTTCTACTGCTTTACACATTTCCCTAAATAGAAATGCCAACACAGCTGATCCCCAACTATATGCACCACATTCTTCTAAATTTTAAATGAACGGTAGCCACATATTGTATTGATACAACGACATCACCTTAATTTTCCAGTGCCACACAATGTACAATGTGTCGAATGAGATCGAATTATACATATGTACGCTAGAACAGAATAAGGCGCCACAATTTATGTGTCCAACGCAGTCTTATCAATCTCATCAATATCAAATGAGTCAGGAAACCACGCGGATATTGTCACCCGAACAATTTCAGCCCAAACCAACAACTACTACCCATAATAAACCTTATTTTCTAGAGGAAGAGGTCATGGAAGATAACGACTTTGAAGAAGTCAATGTGGTAAATACACAAAGTCTTTTTTATGGTTCTAGCGACGAATCAGACGATGAAATTGCAGTGGTGCAACAATATGAAGTGTTGGACATGTACAATCCACCGCTCCACATGACTCAATTTTTGAAAAAACCCAACGACTTTAGATTGAAGGTAGGTTGTTAGGTATGGAATTTGACAACAAGGAAGGTTGTATGATTGCCATAAACCAGTTCCATATCAGAAATTATCTTGATTATAGAGTCTATAAGTCAGATGTAAAATGACTTTTAAATACATGCAAACAAAAAGAATGAGGCTATAAATTAATAGCTTATGTGGAAAAGGGAAGTGGTACATGGTTGATCACCAAGGTTGACGAGCCACACACATGCACGTCTTCCACAATGTCACAAGATCATACAAAATTAAGCTCTAGTTTAATAATCCACATAATCAAATCTCTAATTGAAAATGATGCATCACTGAAAGTGAAACATATCATCGCTCATATCCAAGAGACATACAATTACACTGTCTCATACAAGAAGACATGGATTTCAAAGAACAAAGTGTCGCTCCCACCAGATGAGGCTAAGTCAAATGGGGTACAGACGCGAACGGTCGGCGAAAGAGGATGAGAACACACAGGAGTGAACTCAGAAAGACAAGAGTCGCCAGCTAGGCATTTTTATCCCGGAGGAAAGGTAATGCTGCATAGACCTGAGAAAAGATATGGATAAGACGGTTGCGAACCAGAGAGACTGAGAAAGGGGGTTGGTTACAACCTGGGAAGGTATTAGCACCCAGATTGTCCGCCGTACTCGACGGGATCCACGCTTAAAAGATTTGTGTTTTAAAGGGGTAGTGTCAGTGCAATCTGTGTATAAAAGAGCTGGAAAAGGATGTACAGTGTAAGTGAAGTGAAGTGTATAAGTGAAGTGTCAGTGTAAGAACAAGAATGAAATGCTCAAGATCATGAGGCTAAAAGAATAAAGCTGGAAAGAGGGGGAATATACAGAGACTTTTGTTCGATAACTGTTAAGTTATGCCTACGTATCCTCTCGTGCAATGAGGAAGTCAGAATACCGTAGTTCGACCCAAAGAGACTGAAGGATGAATTGACTTGTGAACTGTTTACTTGTCTATGCTCAAGTGTATGACCTGTCTGGCTCAGGTGCTAACTGTCTTGCATTAGACGGAAGAAGAGAGTTCTCGTTTGTGAGTGAATTAGATGAGAAAAGAATCCCGGAGGAGACGATTATTGTTTGTTTTTGAGTTTTCAGTCTTTTATTGCTTTTTGAAGTTTGTCATAAGAAAATGAGCTTAAGCCTAAACCAGTGGTCAGTAACTTGTGCCTGTCTTGGTTCTTTGACCTCTTCACACCAGCCTTAAGCTTTAATTCTGAAATCTCCTTCTGGGCTGCTAGCAGAGCCTCCTGTTGTTTCTTCTCAATGGCCTCTAACTGCTCGATCCTGGCCTGAGTTCTCTTATCCTCCTGAGTGCGAGCTTCAGTGATCCTGACCCACCTAGCTTGACTTTATTTCAGATAGTGATCAGTCCTAGCCTTCTGAAACTGGGCCTCTTTACAGGCATTCTTCAATATTTGCTCTCCAGCTCTTGATTTCTTGATGTAGTCCTCTGATTTCTCAATCATGGCTAGATGCTCCACCTTAAGCTTCTCCAACCTCTCAATGTCTAGACAACCATAACTCCTCTCCCAGAGGGTCTTCTTCAGAGCTTGAGACAAATTCTCATTCCTCTCCTTCAGCTTCTCAAATTCTTCCAGGTTGACAGTGGCTGGAGGTGGTGTTGTGGATGGTCCAGGTGCATCCTCTATAGTGAAAGGCATCCCAGAAATTTGAGCCCTGGCATGAGACCATTCAAAATACTGAGCTGAAGCCACATTATTGCATCTTCCAAGAATGGCCATCCCTTTGGTCTGGATGTTGTCCCAAGCCCAGGATGCTTGTCTGACAACAGCTAGATTAGGCTTTATCTCACAATACAGGGTTTCAGCCAAGTCTTGCACTCTAGGAGGGTGAACCAAAGCATAGCCCAATTGCCTCTTGAACAGCAAAGGATTGTAATTGATGCAACCCTTTACTCCCACTAGAGGTACATTGGGGAACTGTCCACAACTAGTAATTATGTCCCTGCCTTTGGTGCTCTGGGTGCACCACCTGATGTCATCTGAAGTCAAAGCAATAAGTCTTCTAGCCCAATTCTTCTGTTGGTGAGGGTTCAAGAAAGCATCAGTCTTGGGCAAGTGTTTGAGCAGTCAGGTATGAAATAGAGGAGCACAACACCTTACCAACCTCCCTCTCTGCTTCTCATTCCTTTGGTGAACAAAATAATAGAAATCTCCCAGCAAGGTGGGCACTGGGTTCCTCAAAAGGAAGAGATGAATAGCATTCTTGCTGATAAACTTGGGTTCATCTGCAAAAAGTATAACCCCATATATACTGAGGGCTAACAATGCACAAACTGCCTTCCATTCTCCCAAGGAGGCCTTCAGGATGGCCTTAGAAGTTAGAAAGTCTAGGTGTAAACCAGGGATCCCTGCCTTTGTTGTCATGTTCTGCTCAATCAGAATAGGTTCCAGGTACAGTGCTTTTGCCACTTCTCCATTGCTGGGAGAAGTCATCTCTGGGTTGAAAGGGACATCACCCCTGACAGGTACTCCAATCAATGATGAGAACTCCTCCAGCAAAGGTCTCAGCTGAAAGTTCTGGAAAGTGAAGCATCTCAAAGGAGGGTCATAAAACTGTAGGCAAGTGTGGATCAAACTCCTCTGAGAAGGGTCTAGGTCCATAACCATATCAAGGATGCCTCCATAATGTTCTCTGAATAATGGGATATGGTCTGGAGTGATAAGTGCCTGGACCTGCCTGATGTCAACTAGCACAGGCTCAAAGAAATGATATGAAATGTTGCTCTTTTTGGGTGCCATGACTGCTAATGAAGAGCTGAAAGTAGATGCTGATGATCAAGACTGATACTAGAGATGAGCCACTGATAGGCTGAGGATGATGATGGAGGTAGCTGAAGCAGGCAACTGATGAAGACAGCTGAAGCAGATAACTGATGAAATAGAGGTATATGCTAATGAAGGGGTCAAAACCAAGCCAAATGTAATATGGATACCCTGAAAAACAAATAAGCAAATGTTAAATGATGCAATGATGATGTATGCAAATGATATGCAAGGGTTTGTGATCAAGCTAGATCTGATTACTGCCTTGATATAAGTCCATGTATGTTTAAGAAGTCCAGATGGAGGTTCAGAAGTCTAGTAACCAAGGTGGGGGACTCAAATAAAGAGTCACATGTCCTGGGTTAAATCACAAGAACTGTCCAAAGTGAAGTGTTCTTAAACACAATAAGAATCAGGGTATGATGTGGCCAAGGGTTCCTGCAAACCCGTAAACAGCCCAACCCCCTCACAGGTGATGTTCTAAAACAAGGATCCTCAGACTTGGATCAGTTATGAGAAGTGTAAGCACTTCTAACCTGGAGATACAGTGTTTACAATAACCATAAAAGATCCTCCTCTAATTCACCTCAGTTTCTGAAGGTCATAATAAAGGTCATCCAGACTTAGCAGGCTTCCCAGATAGCCCTAGTACTACAGGAAATCTGTAGCACAGAGTTCTCAAGAAGAAACCCACATCTGAACCGTGTTTCATATTCCCGCACCAGACCGAAATGGAATGGGAAAGAACATGAACCACTCTAGCCTAGGTGTCACTCAGGTCCCAGGTATAGGACCTTAAACTCTCAATGAACCCCACCCACCAAAACAGAAACCAGATCCAGCAATGATAGCATGACAATATGAAAAATGTAAAACTGTAAAGAAAGCAATAAATAAAGCTGTACATAAAGCAATAAATAAAGCAACTATATAAACACAATTAGCGCATAACACCCCAGTAAACACAAATCAAACAAGTGCTAGGAGGAACCCACAAAAAGAACCAGTAGCCCTGGTTACAGTATAAGGGTCCCCAGCAGAGTCGCCAAGCTGTCGCTCCCACCAGATGAGGCTAAGTCAAATGGGGTACAGACGCGAACGGTCGGCGAAAGAGGATGAGAACACACAGGAGTGAACTCAGAAAGACAAGAGTCGCCAGCTAGGCATTTTTATCCCGGAGGAAAGGTAATGCTGCATAGACCTGAGAAAAGATATGGATAAGACGGTTGCGAACCAGAGAGACTGAGAAAGGGGGTTGGTTACAACCTGGGAAGGTATTAGCACCCAGATTGTCCGCCGTACTCGACGGGATCCACGCTTAAAAGATTTGTGTTTTAAAGGGGTAGTGTCAGTGCAATCTGTGTATAAAAGAGCTGGAAAAGGATGTACAGTGTAAGTGAAGTGAAGTGTATAAGTGAAGTGTCAGTGTAAGAACAAGAATGAAATGCTCAAGATCATGAGGCTAAAAGAATAAAGCTGGAAAGAGGGGGAATATACAGAGACTTTTGTTCGATAACTGTTAAGTTATGCCTACGTATCCTCTCGTGCAATGAGGAAGTCAGAATACCGTAGTTCGACCCAAAGAGACTGAAGGATGAATTGACTTGTGAACTGTTTACTTGTCTATGCTCAAGTGTATGACCTGTCTGGCTCAGGTGCTAACTGTCTTGCATTAGACGGAAGAAGAGAGTTCTCGTTTGTGAGTGAATTAGATGAGAAAAGAATCCCGGAGGAGACGATTATTGTTTGTTTTTGAGTTTTCAGTCTTTTATTGCTTTTTGAAGTTTGTCATAAGAAAATGAGCTTAAGCCTAAACCAGTGGTCAGTAACTTGTGCCTGTCTTGGTTCTTTGACCTCTTCACACCAGCCTTAAGCTTTAATTCTGAAATCTCCTTCTGGGCTGCTAGCAGAGCCTCCTGTTGTTTCTTCTCAATGGCCTCTAACTGCTCGATCCTGGCCTGAGTTCTCTTATCCTCCTGAGTGCGAGCTTCAGTGATCCTGACCCACCTAGCTTGACTTTATTTCAGATAGAGATCAGTCCTAGCCTTCTGAAACTGGGCCTCTTTACAGGCATTCTTCAATATTTGCTCTCCAGCTCTTGATTTCTTGATGTAGTCCTCTGATTTCTCAATCATGGCTAGATGCTCCACCTTAAGCTTCTCCAACCTCTCAATGTCTAGACAACCATAACTCCTCTCCCAGAGGGTCTTCTTCAGAGCTTGAGACAAATTCTCATTCCTCTCCTTCAGCTTCTCAAATTCTTCCAGGTTGACAGTGGCTGGAGGTGGTGTTGTGGATGGTCCAGGTGCATCCTCTATAGTGAAAGGCATCCCAGAAATTTGAGCCCTGGCATGAGACCATTCAAAATACTGAGCTGAAGCCACATTATTGCATCTTCCAAGAATGGCCATCCCTTTGGTCTGGATGTTGTCCCAAGCCCAGGATGCTTGTCTGACAACAGCTAGATTAGGCTTTATCTCACAATACAGGGTTTCAGCCAAGTCTTGCACTCTAGGAGGGTGAACCAAAGCATAGCCCAATTGCCTCTTGAACAGCAAAGGATTGTAATTGATGCAACCCTTTACTCCCACTAGAGGTACATTGGGGAACTGTCCACAACTAGTAATTATGTCCCTGCCTTTGGTGCTCTGGGTGCACCACCTGATGTCATCTGAAGTCAAAGCAATAAGTCTTCTAGCCCAATTCTTCTGTTGGTGAGGGTTCAAGAAAGCATCAGTCTTGGGCAAGTGTTTGAGCAGTCAGGTATGAAATAGAGGAGCACAACACCTTACCAACCTCCCTCTCTGCTTCTCATTCCTTTGGTGAACAAAATAATAGAAATCTCCCAGCAAGGTGGGCACTGGGTTCCTCAAAAGGAAGAGATGAATAGCATTCTTGCTGATAAACTTGGGTTCATCTGCAAAAAGTATAACCCCATATATACTGAGGGCTAACAATGCACAAACTGCCTTCCATTCTCCCAAGGAGGCCTTCAGGATGGCCTTAGAAGTTAGAAAGTCTAGGTGTAAACCAGGGATCCCTGCCTTTGTTGTCATGTTCTGCTCAATCAGAATAGGTTCCAGGTACAGTGCTTTTGCCACTTCTCCATTGCTGGGAGAAGTCATCTCTGGGTTGAAAGGGACATCACCCCTGACAGGTACTCCAATCAATGATGAGAACTCCTCCAGCAAAGGTCTCAGCTGAAAGTTCTGGAAAGTGAAGCATCTCAAAGGAGGGTCATAAAACTGTAGGCAAGTGTGGATCAAACTCCTCTGAGAAGGGTCTAGGTCCATAACCATATCAAGGATGCCTCCATAATGTTCTCTGAATAATGGGATATGGTCTGGAGTGATAAGTGCCTGGACCTGCCTGATGTCAACTAGCACAGGCTCAAAGAAATGATATGAAATGTTGCTCTTTTTGGGTGCCATGACTGCTAATGAAGAGCTGAAAGTAGATGCTGATGATCAAGACTGATACTAGAGATGAGCCACTGATAGGCTGAGGATGATGATGGAGGTAGCTGAAGCAGGCAACTGATGAAGACAGCTGAAGCAGATAACTGATGAAATAGAGGTATATGCTAATGAAGGGGTCAAAACCAAGCCAAATGTAATATGGATACCCTGAAAAACAAATAAGCAAATGTTAAATGATGCAATGATGATGTATGCAAATGATATGCAAGGGTTTGTGATCAAGCTAGATCTGATTACTGCCTTGATATAAGTCCATGTATGTTTAAGAAGTCCAGATGGAGGTTCAGAAGTCTAGTAACCAAGGTGGGGGACTCAAATAAAGAGTCACATGTCCTGGGTTAAATCACAAGAACTGTCCAAAGTGAAGTGTTCTTAAACACAATAAGAATCAGGGTATGATGTGGCCAAGGGTTCCTGCAAACCCGTAAACAGCCCAACCCCCTCACAGGTGATGTTCTAAAACAAGGATCCTCAGACTTGGATCAGTTATGAGAAGTGTAAGCACTTCTAACCCGGAGATACAGTGTTTACAATAACCATAAAAGATCCTCCTCTAATTCACCTCAGTTTCTGAAGGTCATAATAAAGGTCATCCAGACTTAGCAGGCTTCCCAGATAGCCCTAGTACTACAGGAAATCTGTAGCACAGAGTTCTCAAGAAGAAACCCACATCTGAACCGTGTTTCATATTCCCGCACCAGACCGAAATGGAATGGGAAAGAACATGAACCACTCTAGCCTAGGTGTCACTCAGGTCCCAGGTATAGGACCTTAAACTCTCAATGAACCCCACCCACCAAAACAGAAACCAGATCCAGCAATGATAGCATGACAATATGAAAAATGTAAAACTGTAAAGAAAGCAATAAATAAAGCTGTACATAAAGCAATAAATAAAGCAACTATATAAACACAATTAGCGCATAACACCCCAGTAAACACAAATCAAACAAGTGCTAGGAGGAACCCACAAAAAGAACCAGTAGCCCTGGTTACAGTATAAGGGTCCCCAGCAGAGTCGCCAAGCTGTCGCTCCCACCAGATGAGGCTAAGTCAAATGGGGTACAGACGCGAACGGTCGGCGAAAGAGGATGAGAACACACAGGAGTGAACTCAGAAAGACAAGAGTCGCCAGCTAGGCATTTTTATCCCGGAGGAAAGGTAATGTTGCATAGACCTGAGAAAAGATATGGATAAGATGGTTGCGAACCAGAGAGACTGGAAAGGGGGTTGGTTACAACCTGGGAAGGTATTAGCACCTAGATTGTCCGCCGTACTCGACGGGATCCACGCTTAAAAGATTTGTGTTTTAAAGGGGTAGTGTCAGTGCAATCTGTGTATAAAAGAGCTGGAAAAGGATGTACAGTGTAAGTGAAGTGAAGTGTATAAGTGAAGTGTCAGTGTAAGAACAAGAATGAAATGCTCAAGATCATGAGGCTAAAAGAATAAAGCTGGAAAGAAGGGGAATATACAGAGACTTTTGTTCGATAACTGTTAAGTTATGCCTACGTATCCTCTCGTGCAATGAGGAAGTCAGAACACCGTAGTTCGACCCAAAGAGACTGAAGGATGAATTGACTTGTGAACTGCTTACTTGTCTATGCTCAAGTGTATGACCTGTCTGTCTCAGGTGCTAACTGTCTTGCATTAGACGGAAGAAGCGAGTTCTCGTTTGTGAGTGAATTAGATGAGAAAAGAATCCCGGAGGAGACGATTATTGTTTGTTTTTGAGTTTTCAGTCTTTTATTGCTTTTTGAAGTTTGTCATAAGAAAATGAGCTTAAGCCTAAACCAATGGGTCAGTAAACTCATCACATCCTCCCTCTGATTAGGGGTAATGAGAATACCTTAAGTGTGAAGTCAGCATCTCACACTTAATCACCTTTGATGCAGGATTAAGATCATTAACCTACTTGTGATTATTTAGATGTTTTTGTTGTTTTTGTTTAGTGTTGGGTAATGAGATTAAGCCATAATCAGGGATTAAACAGACTCATTACACCATCCTAATAGAAGGATAATAGATGAGAATGTTTAAGCTGAGGAAGACTCCTCAACTTAATCCATGATTAGGGATTAACCTCATGACAAAACAAAGCCTTTATTAAGTGGAGGAAATCCTAAACCCTAAACCCTAAACCCTAAACCCTAAACCCTAAACTCTAAGCTTAATCACAAAGCCTTAAAGCCTTTAGGGTTTAGTCCCTGATTGTGAGATGAGAAGACTCAAGGAGACACAAAGGTAAAAGTTAAGTGGGGGACTAATCAAACCCTAATTGTTATCATGCTTGGTTATTCCTAGGGTTTGTGGGGCTTAAGAGAGAAAGAATCTTCAAAGAGCCACCAAGGAGAGAAGCAGATGAAAGGAGCAAAGAGAAGCAAAACAACTTGCTTCACTTAAGAAGTTAAGTTGCTTGAAGAAAGAAAGTAAGATGAACAAGAATGAGCAAGCTCAATCCAATACACATACAAAATGCAGCAAGGGAAGTATGAAAGAGATGAAAAGAGATTATGAGAAGTGAAGGCAAATTCACTTCTCAAACAACTTACCACCTGAAATGTTAGCACAAGAAATGAAATGCAATGCAAATGAAATGAAATGTGATGATGCAAACCAAAACTAGAAGCATAAGTATGATTTTAATGATGCTAAGAGATGATGCAAACATGAGGCAAGGCATTAGAATGATCATACAAACATATGGATGCAAGGGAAGCATGCTTTGAACCATGAATGTTCATGAAAAGTTATGGAATGCAAAAGACATATAACATGGCAAATGAAAAATGCAATGATCAAACATGATTCTAATATGTCCTAAGATGTATTATGAATCAAATGGATGCACAAAATGTCATGGAAAGTCATGGTATGCAAGCAAATGGAAGATAGATGCAAAGGAAGGCATAAATTAGGGTTATATGCAACATACAAAGCAAAAATCCAAAACCAGAAGCAAATGACATGATAATAATTTGAAAATGAAATCAAAGGAACCTTAGACCTATACAAACTCACTGCCCAAAGGAGGGGATCTAACTCTTAACCTAGTGAGAGTTGTGAATTTTCTAAGATTGCTAGGGTTTTAAGGTACCTTGACAAGGAAAATGCAAAACAAATTGGAAATGCAAGATCAAATCATGCCAATTTTATACTATAAACTACATGCTATACAAGATGCAATGCAAAAATAATCATTGTCCAACTCTCAATGGTTAGGCAGAAATGAATTTTTGAAGTTTGAAGCAAAATAATGCCTTGAAATGAAATTAAATCCAAAGAAAATTATCAAAAGGCATCAAGAACAAAAAAGAAATTTGGTTTGAGAGTTGTACAATGCTTCTAAATGTTTTTAAAGGTTACATGAATTTTTTTTGTGATTTTTAAATACCTAAAAGTATTTTTAATTAATTAATTTTCATTAATTAATTAAAAATAAACTTTTAAATGATTTAAAAATAATTTTTGATGCAAAAAATAAAAATAAAAATATTTTTGTGTTCTGAAAAATAATGAAAACCTTGACAAAAATTTTCATAATTTTTAAACATTTTTTGCTATTTTAATTAATTCGTGCAAAATAAATATGAAACAAATAAAAATAAAATGAATTTAAGTGAAAAAGGAGAAAGTCAGCAGATCTAAGGGCCAGGATTCAAATTCCAGGGGGCGGGAGTTGACTACGCGCGCTAATGGACGGCCCACATTCAAACTGGCCTAATTATGATTAAACCCTAATCAGAAGCCCTAATGACTTTCAGGTGACCGGAACAGTGTTCCGGTCATCTTCTCCGGCAAGGTGTTCATGCTATCTCACTCCCTACGCATCAAAACTTCACTAAAATCTCCAGATTTCATCCTTAAACATCATTAAACCTAAACCCCAACCCAAAAACCATTTATTTTCACTGAATCATGAGAATCAAAGCAAAACTCATTTCATGGGCAAAGTTTCAAAACAAGCATACATGGTCATTTCTCACTCATTTTCAAAAATAAAAGGTTCAGTGAACTCAGGGAAGCATGTAGATCATTTTAGAAACAAGAAATAAGAGTTCTGGAAAAATGAATTTCCATGGCTACCTGAATCGAAGCTTTCAACCCAAGAGCTTTCTGCTTGCCTCTTTGCCTCAAAATGATCCCAATGGTCCTCTTGATGAAGTTATGAAGCTTGGTTGGAGTTTATAATGGTTGGTTTGTGAGTTTGCAGAAGTTCTGTTCAGTGAGGGGTGAGGATCGTGTTTCTGATTGAGGAGGTTTCAGGGATGAATGAGGGTATGGAAATGATCAGGGGAGTGTGTTGAGAT
Organism: Lathyrus aphaca; assembly: GCA_963966055.1. Lineage (NCBI taxonomy): Eukaryota > Viridiplantae > Streptophyta > Magnoliopsida > Fabales > Fabaceae > Lathyrus > Lathyrus aphaca. The sequence goes on along the minus strand of OZ014525.1, from coordinate 259,640,268 downwards.
GTTTTGTGAAGTTTGTTTGAATGTTTTATGCTTGTGGAGTGTGTTTCGAATGAAAATGCATATGAGGCATAAACTTGGAACTATGGCTTATGATCTGTTTCAGGCTTGTGTGTGTGATGCAAATGAATCCTTGGAGTGTGTTTGTAAGGTCTGGATTGGGCAGAGAGTGGTTGTGTCACTGTGGGATTGGTATGGGTGTTTTTGCCAAAAAGTCAAAAGTGTTGTACTTGAGGTATGGGCAAGTGTGAGGTTGTGATAGGGGCATGGCTTAGCTCAGCTGAGTTTAGGGAGAACCATGGAATTTGATTAGGAGCAATGCAGCAAGTGGATTAGGGTTTTTCATAGGTTTTGCAACTTTGTGACCTTTGGGCCCTTTTGAAGTTTCTTGATCCACAAGTCATGAAAATGGCCAAACCTTTGATGCAATCTGACTTTTAGGCAATGGTTTATGCTTGTACAAAGATTAGAAGACCATTTGAAAGCACAATTTGTCTTGGCAAGTGGTTTTGCAACTTTGCCTCTGGTAGAAAACTTGAAATTATGTGATTTTGGCCAACTTTGACAAGCCATAACTTTTGATCCAAAATGAATTAGAATGAGTTCTTGTACTTTTTGAAAAGGGAATGATCCATTCTACAACTTTCATGACCAAAGTTTTCTCATTTGAGGCATTTTTGAATCAAAAAGCAAGGGTTGAAAAAGTTTCCCAAAATGGCAAGTTTCCATTACAAGTCATTTTCCCAAAAAGTCAACTTTGCAAATGGCTTGAAATTATTCAATTTTGTGAACTTCTAGCATCTTCTATGATCAAATAAAGATCACACATAATCAAAATGATGATGAACACCCTTTGGTTGGGTCATTGGGGGCCTCAGATGCCCTGATTTTGCACTGACTTGCTCAAAAAGTCATTTCTTGATCAGATGCCTTCCCCATTGAATTTCTTCATGAAAATTGATATTCTTGTGATTTTTGCCAATCCCAGTTCTTGTGATTTTTGACATTCTTGACTTTGAGAGGATATAATATGATGCTTGAACATACATGGACCCCATTGAATTGATTGACTACCTTTGGAGTGGCTCAAGAAGCTCTTGGATTGCTCAAATCACAAACCCCAGATGCAGATGACTTAAAACCAGTGCAATGAATCAAAAATGCAATATGAGATGCTATGATTGAAACTTATGCATATGGAAAGATCATAAGCCATGATGTGAATGGGTGAGGGAAAATTTGGGGTGTTTACAGCTGCCCCTATTCAAGCATGAGTTAGCTGTGCAGGATGTAAGCAACGGCTTAACAGGCAAACAAGATAACTTGTGGTTGAATACCAAAGACAGTCCAAAATTTGCACTCACAGAATGAAGAAGAAATGGGATATAGATTGTAAAGGAAAATAAAGTATAATTATAAAGTGCGGGCAACGGAGGAAGACCGTCGAGCAGAGGACGACTGCTGGGGAGAGAGCAATGACGGGGACGGCCGACATGCTGGGGATACAAGAGATTATGATGGGGACGGCCATCAAGATAAAGTGACAAAAATTCTATGGGGATTATAGGTAAAAATAAATGATGAGGTACGGTCATCAGAGGTGAAGGACGATCACCTAGCAGGGGACGGCTGCTCTGTTGGGGGATAAAATGAGGGACGGTCATCTGAGGTGAAGGACGATCACCTGGCAAGGTACGGTTGCCAAAAATATCGCTACATAGGACGAATGCCGGATAGAAGGTCGACGATGGGGACGGCCATCAGATAAGTATGATGAAGGACGATCATCAGGAGGTGAAGGACGATCACCTAGCAGGGTACGGCTGCTCTCAAGGTTTATCATGACATAGGACGAATGTCAGATAACAAGATCAACGACGGGGACGGCCATCGGATAAAATGATGAAGGACGATCATCAAAAGGTGAAGGACGATCACCTGGCAGGGGACAGCTGCTCTGAAGGTATCATGACATAGGACGAATGTCAGATAACAAGATCAACGATGGGGACGACCATCGGATAAAATGATGAAGGACGATCATCAAAGGTGAAGGACGATCACCTGGCAGGGGACGGCTGCTAAAAATCACGACATAGGACGAATGTCGGATGGAAAAGGGGTTCTAATGAAATAGAGACTCCGCTGGGGAAAGGACGAGGGACGGTCATCCGAAGGTGAAGGACGATCACCTGGCAAGGTACGGCTGCCGAAAAGGTATCATGACATAGGACGAATGTCAGATAGAAGGTAGTTCAACAAGCTTTGTTGGGGATTTTGCTGGGGAAAAGTAAACACGGACGAGTGTCTACATCCGAGAAATGAGAGATATAAGTGTTTGGGTACGGTGTGTAGATTAAAGATGCGGACGAGCATCCCTAAGACTATGATACGGACGAGTATCAGGTAGAACAAACGCTGACACATGTTCAGAGATGATGATACGGACGAGTATCAACTAGTTAACAAAGAACACGGACGAGTGTTGATACTATGGGGACTTATCTAGGGAATAGTAAACACAGACGAGTGTCTAAATTCAAGAAGACATGAGTGTTTGACACGTGTATGGATTAAAGATGCGGACGAGCATCCTTAAGACTGTGATACGGATGAGTATCAGGTAGAAACAAACGCTTGACGCATGTTCTGAGATGATGATACGGACGAGTACCAACGGGTTAACAAAGAACACGGACGAGTGTCGAATCTGGGGGGATTTGAGTGATATATACAAGATATGGACGGGTATCTGTATGAGTGAAATAAGTATGAGTGGTGTACAGGAGAGTGTTTAACCTGCTGGGGAGAGTGACACAGACGAGTGTCAAAAGGTATATTATAGACAAGTATATGCTTTACAAAGTATTCAGGTAGTTATGTTGGGGAAGGTGACACGGACGGGTGTCAGGGAATCTGTATGGAGATGTATCTGTGAGTGCAAAGAGGACGCTTTGGCTCTCTACTGGGGATATGACACGGATGGGTGTCAAGAAGTATCTGTAATATATAAGTGTCTGTTTGTAAAGAAAGCTCGGGCGATTTTACTGGGGAATCATGACACGGACGGGTGCCAAAAGGAGTGTGCATTTGTATTTATGGGTGTAAGGCAAATGCCTTGGCTTTCTGCCGGGGAATCTGGAGAGTTTTCTGTATATCTTTGATGATTTGTCGAAATTCACAAGTGTTTGATTCAGAACATGGCTTATGATTATGCAACATGTTTGATTTTTGCCGTAATGCTCCATTTTAGACGGAATGCTACGCTTTGTAGGGAGAATATGATGCTAATGCTATGATTATGCAAAGGTACCGATACGGGATCCGGGTCCCGTTGCTACGAAGATCTCTGGTTGATCTGTTTGAAGTGAATATCCCAGCTGGGGATGAGATCATTGGTAGATCTGACATATGGGACTCTGATTGGGGATATAGGTCACTGATAGACCTATCTTTGGTAGTGAGGGACCCAGCTGGGATTTGTAGAAGCTTTCGTCACTCTGTTGTGAGATCTTCAGGCATTGCTCTTCTGGATAGAGGCTGAAACTCTGTGGGGAAATGGTTCCCTATTTTTTTTTGTACTTGGCTGTGGAGGAATAGTAAATGGAAACTCAGCTGGGGAGAAGGCACCTCTGATGCTAAGCCTGAGTAGATACTGATTTGTCAGCTCGCCGGGGTGAAGCCTTCATGCCCCATGTTGTGCTTTGAATATCTGCAAATCCTGAAAAGACAGGGAAACGTACAAGTAATCCCGAGGCATCCCTTACCGGATTCCATCATAGGAGTTTAGACACTCCCGGGAGTAAGTATATTTCCTGCAAGCACGTAATTTTAGAAAAGACGTATCTGTATTTATGCAATCATCATATTAAGGACATCAGACATTTTTGCAAATGAAAACAGAATGTACGAGACGAAACGTGACTGAAAAATCTGATTTTATTGATTCATGTGCCCTGAATTGGCAAATACAGTCAAAGAAACAAATCCCCTAAAATTAGGAGATTGTTACTAATTGAGAAATAAAAAGGTATTGGCAATGTTGACGACGCTTCGGAGAGCTTCCCTTTGTTATGACTCGCATGACATGTGACATTCTTCTCGTCTTGCTTTCTGAAGAAGGTTGATTCTGAAAGAAGCTTGATCCTTTCGAAGCTTACCAAGTTGTAAGTGATACAGATGAATTTAGAATGCAGTTGTTCGCTTATTCCCTTATTTTGCGTGGATCGCCCTTTCAGGTTTTCAATCCACCGGGATACCCATTTTTGCCTGAGTTGTCCAATGCGGCTTTTCAACTCAGTGGGTGTACATTTTTTGTTTATTTTCCCTTATTTTTGCCCGAGTCTTTTATTCTGTTTTTGACTCGCCGGGATGCCCTATTTTTGCCTGGACTTACATTCTGTTTTTATGTCCAGCGGGTCATTTTTATGCGAAGTATTTTTTAACTGCATCTGAATTCACAGGGGACGGGAAGTCTTCACCATCCATAGTGTTGAGCATGAGTGCTCCACCGGAGAAAACTTTCTTTACTACGAATGGTCCTTCATAATTCGGAGTCCACTTGCCCCTGTGGTCTGCATGAGGAGGGAGGAGTCTTTTCAGCACAAGATCTCCTACTTGGTACTCTCGGAGCCTGACTTTCTGATCGAAGGCTTTTTTCATTCTTTTCTGATACAGCTGCCCATGACAGATTGCAGCTAATCTCTTCTCTTCAATCAGACTCAGTTGTTCGTATCGGGATCGGGCCCATTCTGCTTCACTCAGCTTAACGTCCATTAGTACCCGTAGGGAGGGTAATTCAACTTCAACAGGTAGGACTGCCTCCATACCATACACAAGTTGATACGGTGTTTCCCCAGTGGATGTCCTGATTGACGTACGGTGCCCATGCAAGGCAAACGGTAGCATTTCATGCCAATCTTTGTAGGTAACCACCATTTTCTGCAAAATCTTCTTAATATTCTTGTTAGCTGCCTCAACAGCGCCATTCATCTTTGGCCTGTAAGGAGAAGAATTGTGGTGTTGGATCTTGAAGTCCCGACACAGTTCTGCCGTCATTTTGTTGTTCAAGTTAGAACCATTATCAGTAATGATTCGCTCGGGAACTCCATACCGACAGATGATATCTCTCTTTATAAATCGGGCTACCACTTGCCTTGTAACATTTGCATAGGAAGCTGCTTCAACCCACTTGGTGAAATAGTCAATGGCAACGAGGATGAACCTGTGGCCGTTTGAAGCAGTCGGTTCAATCTTGCCAATCATATCAATGCCCCACATGGCAAATGGCCAGGGTGAAGACATCACATTCAAAGGATTCGGAGGCACATGCACTTTATCCGCATAAATCTGGCATTTATGGCATTTCCTGGCATAAGCACAACAGTCTGCATCCATTGTGATCCAGTAATAGCCTGATCTCAGCAACTTTTTTGCCATTGCATGCCCTCCGGCATGGGTACCAAAAGATCCTTCGTGCACCTCGTGCATTAACAAGTCTGCTTCTGTTCTATCGACGCATCTGAGCAGTACCATATCAAAGTTTCTCTTGTATAGGGAACCATCAGTATTCAGGAAGAAACTGCCAGCAAGCCTTCTCAATGTCTTCTTATCATTGGGAGATGCCCCAGGTGGGTATGTCTGATCCTCCAAGAAGCACTTAATGTCATGGAACCAAGGCTCGTCATCTTTGACAACATCTGCTGAGAACACATATGCTGGTCTGTCAAGTCTGGATACTAAAATCCGAGGCACAAAGTTGGCAGCTTGAACTTTGATCATGGATGAAATGGTAGCCAGAGCATCTGCAAACTGATTTTCATCCCGGGGGATATACTCAAGCCTGACCGTTGTAAAGAAAGTCAATAACCTCCTTGTATAATCCCGGTAAGGTATCAGATGATCCTGGTGTGTGTACCATTTACCATTGGTTTGATTAACTACCAGAGCTGAATCTCTGAACACAGTCAAAGTCTTGATCCTGAGGTCAATGGCTTCCACAAGACCCATAATACAAGATTCGTATTCAGCTTCGTTGTTAGTGCAGTTGAAGGTGAGTTTTGCCGAGAAAGGCATGTGAACTCCTTTAGCTGTAATGAGTACTGCACCAACACCACGACCATTCATATTAACAGCCCCATCAAACATCATAGTCCATTCTTCTTCTGGGTCAGGCCCTTCAGTGTGAACAGGCTCTTCATGATCTTTTGCTTTTATGAACATGATGTCTTCATCAGGGAAATCAAATCTCATGGGCTAGTAATCATCAATGGGTTGCTCAGCAAGATAATCAGGCAATACACTGCCTTTGATGGCTTTCTGAGATGTGTACTGGATGTCATATTCTGTGAGGATCATTTGCCATCTTGCAACCCGTCCGGTAAGTGCTGGCTTCTCAAAAATGTACTTAACTGGATCCATCTTTGAGATCAATAAAGTAGTGTGGGTCAACATATACTGTCTCAGTCGGCGAGCAGCCCACGCTAAAGCACAACAAGTTTTCTCGAGCAGTGAATAACGTTGTTCACAGTCGGTAAACTTTTTGCTTAGGTAGTATATTGCATACTCTTTTCGACCAGACTCGTCATGTTGGCCCAGCACACACCCCATCGACTCTTCTAATACTGTCAAGTACATGATTAGAGGTCTTCCTTCAACTGGAGGCATAAGGATAGGAGGCTCTTGTAAGTATTCCTTGATTTTGTCAAAAGCCTTCTGGCAGTCTTCGTTCCACCTGACCGTTTGTTCCTTTCTTAACAGTTTGAACAAAGGTTCACAGGTTGCTGTAAGGTGAGATATGAACCGTGAAATGTAGTTCAATCTACCTAAGAACCCCCGAACTTCTTTTTCTGTCTTCGGTGCAGGCATTTCTTGAATGGCTTTAACTTTATCAGGGTCAACTTCAATCCCTTTCTCACTTACAATAAATCCCAGCAGCTTACCGGATCGCACCCCGAATGTGCACTTGTTGGGGTTCAATTTCAGTTGGTACTTCCTCAGACGCTTGAATAACTTCAGCAGGTTTACCAGGTGGTCTTCTTCTGTGAGGGACTTGGCAATCATGTCATCCACATAACATTCAATTTCTTTATGGATCGTGTCATGGAATAATGTTACCATAGCCCGTTGATAAGTAGCACCAGCATTCTTTAGTCCGAATGGCATCACCTTATAACAGAACGTGCCCCAAGGTGTGATAAAAGTTGTCTTCTCCATGTCTTCAGGTGACATTTTGATCTGATTGTATCCTGAAAATCCGTCCATGAAGGAGAATACCGAGAACTGAGCCGTATTATCCACCAATACATCAATGTGAGGTAAAGGGAAGTCATCCTTCGGGCTGGCTCTGTTCAGATCCCGGTAATCCACACACATCCTCACCATGCCATCTTTCTTAGGCACAGGTACAATGTTAGCAACCCACGGCGGATAGCTAGTCACAGCAAGGAACCCGGTGTCCCACTGCTTTTGTACCTCTTCTTTGATCTTCATTGCCATATCTGGGCGAGTACGGCGCAGTTTCTGTTTAACCGGTGGGAAATCTTCTCTTAAAGGCAGCTTGTGCATAACAATATCGGTGTCCAACCCTGGCATATCCTGATAAGACCAAGCAAACACATCCACATATTCACGAAGCAGGTCAATCAGTTGTTCTTTCACTGAGTCTTGTAAGCAGGCCCCGATCTTAACCTCTTTCACATTTTCATCCGTACCAAGATTAATCGTTTCGACCTCCTCCTGATGAGGAGTGATAATCTTCTCCTCTTGCCTTAACAACCTGGCTAGCTCTTCAGGAAGCTCATAATCTTCTTCAACCCCTTCATCAGCTTGATTGAATGGATTGTCAAAGTCATACGAAGTCATAGCTGTGTTGTTGTCGGTGCAGTCTGAAAGGCACTCTCTGCAAGGGTTTAGATTGTTCGTTTTAGTGATCAATTTTAATCTTGTTTAGAAAGAGTGAAGTAAAGTTATCATTTTAAAAACATTGCCATTTTATTTTTGTACAAAAAGAAAAATGAAAAACAGTGAGCGGAAAAGAAAAAGCTCATTTGCAAAAGATGTCCGATATTCATTGATTGATCTGTTTGCACAAAATTACAAGATGGCCCGATTACAAAATGAGTCTTGACATCTTGGGCAAGATGCAAGACTTGATGCATGCTTAAAAATACAGGAAATAATAATTACTCTGCAGGAGTAACCCTTATAATTTCCTGGGAAGACCAGTTTGAGATACGGCTCCCCGGGATCCTTGGACGTATCCAGCTCTCCAGGTTGCGTTCATCTTCCGACTCATCTTCCAAGTTGTTCACTGCATCCGGGGTGAGCATTCCCATGCTGACAAAACTGGGCTTCTTGGCAGCCTCTGATTGATCTTGGTGAGTTGGTTTGTAACCCAACCCAAATCTGTCCTCCTTCTTCTCTACGGGCAGCAACTTGCCCCAACCTTTGGCAGTCCCCTCTTCAACAACCTTCCTGGCTTGCTGATAAGACGTCATGGAGGTTCCTAGTACAGCAGATGCTTCATTAATGTTCACGGCTTCAAACCCTTGGCTCATAGTTTCATGGATTTCTCCATCCATCTCAATGTATTTGTATGTAGCCAGATGGCTAACAAAGATGTCCTCTTCACCATAGATGGTGATGATCTAGCCTTCCCACTCGAATTTCAGCTTCTGGTGAAGGGTATACGTAACTGCGCCAGCGGCATGGATCCAAGGTCTACCCAACAAACAGCTGTAGGCCGGCTGAATGTCCATCACATAGAAGGTAATTTTGAAGGTTTGTGGGCCAATCATCACAGGCAGATCAATCTCCCTAAGCACTGATCTTTTAGAGCCATCAAATGCTCTTACCACCAAATTACTCGGACGCAGTGCCAAGCCATCATACTCCAGCTTCACTAAGGCTTTCTTTGGTAGAACATTGAGTGAAGACCCAGTGTCCACCAGTACATGGGATAGAACAACACCCTTGCATTCTAGAGTGATGTGTAAAGCCTTGTTGTGGTTACGTCCCTCAGTTGTTAAATCAGCGTTGGTAAAGCCCAGTCCATGACTGGTGTTGACATTTGCTACCACGGTTTCTAGCTGATTAACTGTGATCTCCTCTGGCACGTAGGCTGCGTGCAAGACTTTCAGTAATGCATTCCTGTGAGCTTCAGAACACATCAGCAGGGATAATATGGAGATCTTTGAGGGAGTTTGGTGAAGCTGATCCACCACCTTGTAATCACTTCTCTTTATAATTCTCATAAACTCATTTACATCTTGCTCAAAAGATGTCTTCTGAGTTTCTTTGATGATTGGTTCTTCAAATACCACACTCTTTCCTTTTGCTTTGGCAGAAGCTTCTGCTTCGGCATTAGGTTTTTGCAATTGTGAGGCAAAAAGGCGTCCGCTTCTGGTGAAGCCTCCGCCTCCCCCAACATTATCAATCTGTGGAGAAGAGGTTGAAGAGTCCAAAGTGATTTTCTCCCCGTTGCAGTAAAAATCAGAGCCATAATGCCAAGGTATGGCATTACTACTTTCATATGGAACTGATCCAGGCATCGTGATGGTAACTGGACTGAGTGTTGCAGAGGAAGGTACTGAAATGGTGTGCGGATCGTAGTAGATGGTGACTGGTGACCTGGCAGGAGATGCCACTGTTTGCCGTTGAAAGTTGTTGTTTGGAGGAACATTTGATGGGTCGTAGTAAATTGTGACTGCTGAGATATCTGTTGGTGTTGTAGAAGATTCTGTTGAATAAATGGGTGCTGATGTTGTAGAAGAAATGGTTGTTGACATCTGATTTGTTGAAGTGATAGATGAAGCCATTGTTGATGATATTGATGAATTGGTCGGAATAATTGTTGTTGCAGTTGTAGAAGAGTCAGGAATTGTTGTCAAAGGGATTGCTGGATTTGTAGGAGTCGTTGTTGTGATATGAAGTATACCACTTTTGATAAGATCATCTATGCCGCTTCTCAAGTTATCACACCCATTGACCGAAATGTTGCAATAACCACAACCGAGCTCACACCCGGGGAACATCTGGCATTCTAGGAGCTGAGCTTTAATTTCTACCAGAGGTGTCCGAATCTGCCCCACACTGGTGATTAAGAAAGATGGTTTGTCTTCTTCAATGGCATTAATTCTTGGTCCTCCATGATTGGGCATGAGATTTTTGTTGACATTTGGCGGCGGTGCAAAGTTGAGGGCTTTAGAATCTACCAGATCTTGTACCTTCATTTGTAAAGCCCTGCATTTCTCTGTATTGTGGCCAGGTGCATTGGAGTGGAAAGCACACCTGGCGTTGGCATCATAATTTCTTGGCAGATTGGAGGGGTCTGGTGGTGCCAATGTCCTTAGCTCAACTAAGTTAAGTTTCAGGAGTTGTGGCAATAAAGCGGCATAAGGCATAGGGATAGGGTCAATCACCCTATTTGCCTGTGATGGTCTTTGTTGAAAAGGTCTTTGTTGTTGATTGATGTTGTTGTTGTTGTTGTTGTAGTTTCTCTGTGGCGGATACTGAACTTGCCGCTGATAGTGTGGTTGTTGTTGTGGTTGATATGCTGGTTGCTGAAGAATCAGAGCTGGAATAGTGACAGCTGCTACTGATCTGTGGGCATACTGAGGTCTGCCCCTGCTGGCATGAATAACATTGGTCTCACTGGTTCTTCTAGGTCCCACAAAAGGCTTCCTGGGATTACTCGACGAACTTGCACCATTATCAGTAATTTTGCCTATCTTCAGAAGGCTTTCAATTCTTTCCCCAGCTATAACTACGTCAGCGAAGCTGGTGGAAGAAAAGGCAGCTAGCCTATCAATATATGTCCCTTGCAGAGTATTCATAAACATGTTGGCCATTTCTCTTTCTGACATAGGTGGCTGGACAGCAGCAGCAAGCTGTCTCCACCTCTGGGCATATTCCCTGAAGCTTTCTCTGGAGGATTGAGACATTCCCATCAGCAAGGTTCTGTTAGGAGCCATGTCCAGGTTGTATTGGTACTGCCTGATGAAGGCCTCAGCTAGGTCCTTCCAGCACCTGATAGTAGCTCTGGTCAAGTGAGAGTACCACTCCCTTGAAGCCCCAGTCAAACTGTCTTCAAAGTAAAACATCCACAGTTTCTCATCCATGGTGTATGCCTTAAGTATCCCCAGAAAGGACTGCAAGTGAGTTCGTGGACAGGAAGTTCCATTGTACTTCTCGAAGCACGGGGGTTTAAACTTGTGGGGAATCCTTACCCCATCCACTAACCCCATATCCATGACATCAAAACCCAGGGAATTTTGAGACTCCAGAGATCTCAACTTCTCAGCAATTTCATCAAGACTCCTATCATAGACTTCATTCCCAGCTCCCATCACAGTAAACTGCTCTTCTTGGGGGTCTTCTTGTAAGACTCTTCCTCCAGTAGTATTTCCTTGCACATTACCCGGGATGTTAACTTCCGGGTGTAGATGAGGCCCATATACTGGTGGGTTAATATGAGGCTGACCCCTCTCATTGTTACTTGTTCCTCCAGTTCCCAGAGGAGGTTCTTCCGGGGTTTGTCTTTCTACCAATGCCCTCAACCTTTCTTGACTTTGGGCCAAGCCATTCATTACTTCCATGAACTGGGTCATTTGGTTTCTCATCTCCAGCCTTTCGTTAACCATCTGGGTTCTGACCTCTGTCAGCTCTTGCTGTACTTGATCCATCTGGATACCAGGAAGATTGTTACGAGTAGGATATCTGTGCGGACGGTTGAGAGGGAACACCCGACGGCGAGCAATAATTCCTGAACCACAACAGAGTTAGTAACAATCAAAACAAAACCTACAAAACAAAACAAAGGTTAGCATGCAATGCAGTATGCTTATTTATTTTCCAAGGTATCCGGCTTGGCTCTTGGTTTTGACCTTTCCAGACCCTGAGGAAGATGCTTTGCTGTTGCTTGAGAAAAGAAACTCAATGAAACAAACTAACAAATATATTGCAAAAGGTGGATCATACATAGTTTGTTTTTACAACACATCCCCCTGCGGGGTCAAAATACAACATAAATAGAAAAGTACATGGAATGGAAATAACAACAAGCAAAGAAATCAAACATCTAAGCCAAACTCATCCTCCTTAACCTCCTTCAGAAGTGCTTCAGTTACAGGACTATCCGGATGCTCTGTAATATTTCTGATAAGAAGGTTTCTGGTGGCAATAGCAGTGGTCAGCTTCTTGTGCCTGTCTTGGTCCTTTGACCTCTTCACACCAGCCCTAAGCTTTAATTCTGAAATCTCCTTCTGGGCTGCTAGCAGAGCCTCCTGTTGTTTCTTCTCAATGGCCTCTAACTGCTCGATCCTGGCCTGAGTTCTCTTATCCTCCTGAGTGCGAGCTTCAGTGATCCTGACCCACCTAGCTTGACTTTCTTTCAGATAGAGATCAGTCCTAGCCTTCTGAAACTGGGCCTCTTTACAGGCATTCTTCAATATTTGCTCTCCAGCTCTTGATTTCTTGATGTAGTCCTCTGATTTCTCAATCCTGGCTAGATGCTCCACCTTAAGCTTCTCTAACCTCTCAATGTCTAGACGACCATCACTCCTCTCCCAGAGGGTCTTCTTCAGAGCTTGAGACAGATTCTCATTCCTCTCCCTATCTGCTTCTCATTCCTTTGGTGAACAAAATAATAGAAATCTCCCAGCAAGGTGGGCACTGGGTTCCTCAAAAGGAAGAGATGAATAGCATTCTTGCTGATAAACTTGGGCTCATCTGCAAAAAGTATAACCCCATATATACCGAGGGCTAACAATGCACAAACTGCCTTCCATTCTCCCAAGGAGGCCTTCAGGATGGCCTGAGAAGTTAGAAAGTCTAGGTGCAAACCAGGGATCCCTGCCTTTGTTGTCATGTTCTTCTCAATCAGAATAGGTTCCAGGTACAGTGCTTTTGCCACTTCTCCATTGCTGGGAGAAGTCATCTCTGGGTTGAAAGGGACATCACCCCTGACAGGTACTCCAATCAATGATGAGAACTCCTCCAGCAAAGGTCCCAGCTGAAAGTTCTGGAAAGTGAAGCATCTCAAAGGAGGGTCATAAAACTGTAGGCAAGTGTGGATCAAACTCCTCTGAGAAGGGTCTAGGTCCATAACCATATCAAGGATGCCTCCATAATGTTCTCTGAATAATGGGATATGGTCTGGAGTGATAAGTGCCTGGACCTGCCTGATGCCAGCTAGCACAGGCTCAAAGAAATGATATGAAATGTTGCTCTTTTTGGGTGCCATGACTGCTGATGAAGAGCTGAAAGTAGATGCTGATGATCAAGACTGATACTAGAGATGAGCCACTGATAGGCTGAGGATGATGATGGAGGTAGCTGAAGCAGGCAACTGATGAAGACAGCTGAAGCAGATAACTGATGAAACAGAGGTCTATGCTGATGAAGGGGTCAAAACCAAGCCAAATGTAATATGGATACCCTGAAAAACAAATAAGCAAATGTTAAATGATGCAATGATGATGTATGCAAATGATATGCAAGGGTTTGTGATCAAGCTGGATCTGATTACTGCCTTGATATAAGTCCATGTATGTTTAAGAAGTCCAGATGGAGGTTCAGAAGTCTAGTAACCAAGGTGGGGGACTCAAATAAAGAGTCACATGTCCTAGGTTAAATCACAAGAACTGTCCCAAAATGGAGTACTCTTAATCAAAACAAAGTAACAGGGTATGATGTGTCCAAGGGTTCCTGCAAACCTGTAAACAGCCCAACCCCCTCACAGGTGGTGTTCTAAAACAAGGATCATCAGACTTGGATCAGTTATGAGAAGTGTAAACACTTCTAACCCGGAGGTACAGTGTTTACAATAACCATAAAAGATCCTCCTCTAATTCACCTCAGTTTCTGAAGGTCATAATAAAGGTCATCCAGACTTAGCAGGCTTCCCAGATAGCCCTAGCACTACAGGAAATCTGTAGCACAGAGTTCTCAAGAAGAAACCCACATCTGAACCGTGTTTCATATTCCCGTACCAGACCGAAATGGAATGGGAAAGAACATGAACCACTCTAGCCTAGGTGTCACTCAGGTCCCAGGTATAGGACCTTAAACTCTCAATGAACCCCACCCACCAAAACAGAAACCAGATCCAGCAATGATAGCATGACAGTATGAAAAATGTAAAACTGTAAAGAAAGCAATAAATAAAGCTGTACATAAAGCAATAAATAAAGCAACTATATAAACACAATTAGCACATAACACCCCAGTAAACAAAAATCAAACAAGCGCTAGGAGGAACCCACAAAAAGAACCAGTAGCCCTGGTTACAGTATAAGGGTCCCCAGCAGAGTCGCCAAGTTGTCGCTCCCACCAGATGAGGCTAAGTCAAATGGGGTACAGACGCGAACGGTCGGCGAAAGAGGATGAGAACACACAGGAGTGAACTCAGAAAGACAAGAGTCGCCAGCTAGGCATTTTTATCCCGGAGGAAAGGTAATGCTGCATAGACCTGAGAAAAGATATAGATAAGACGGTTGCGAACCAGAGAGACTGAGAAAGGGGGTTGGTTACAACCTGGGAAGGTATTAGCACCCAGATTGTCCGCCGTACTCGACGGGATCCACGCTTAAAAGATTTGTGTTTTAAAGGGGTAGTGTCAGTGCAATCTGTGTATAAAAGAGCTGGAAAAGGATGTACAGGTGCCAGTGTAAGTGAAGTGAAGTGTATAAGTGAAGTGTCAGTGTAAGAACAAGAATGAAATGCTCAAGATCATTGTAAACACCCCAAATTTTCCCTCACCCATTCACACCATGGCTTATGATCTCCTCATATGCATAAGCTCAATCATATCATCTCATACCACATTTTGATTCACTGCATTGCTTCTAAGTCATCTGCATCTAGGGTTTGTGATCTGAGCAAATTAAGAGTTTCTTGAGCCACTCCAAAGGTCATCAATCACTTCAAAGGGGTCCATGTATGTTCAAGCATCATATTATATTCCCTCAAAGTCAAGAATGTCAAAGAATCACAAGAACTGAGAATGGCATGGAAGCAGAGCCAGGTTTAACTGCACAGATGACCTAGAATTAGGGTTTTGGTTTCAAAGGCCATAACTCCAATTTTTTTGGTAATTCTTGTTTCTATTGGTCTCTATATGGTATAGGGATCATTCATATCAATTTTCATGAGGAAATTCAATGGGGAAGTCATCTGATCAAGGGTTGACTTTCTAAGCAAGTCAATGTAAAATCAGGGCATCTGAGGCCCCCAATGACCCAACCAAAGGGTGTTCATCATCATTTTGATTATGTATGATCTTTATTTGATCATGGAAGATGTTATAAGTTCACAAAATTGAAGAATTTCAAGTCATTTGCAAAGTTGACTTTTTGGGAAAGTTGACTTTTAATGAAAATTGCCATTTTAGAAAACTTTTTCAACCTTTACTTTTTGATTCAAAAATTCTTCAAATGGAAAAACTTTGGTCATGAAAGTTGTAAAATGGATCATTCCCTTTTCAAAAAGTACAAGAACATGACCTAATTCATTTTGGATCAAAAGTTATGGCTTGTCAAAGTTGGCTAAAATCACAAAATTTGAAGTTTTCTACCAAAGAGGCAAAATTGCAAATTCACTTGCCAAGGAAAATTGAGCCATCAAATAAACTTCTAATCTTCATACAAGCATGTACCAAGACCTAAAATTCAGAATGGGCCAAGGGATCACTCATTTTTATGACTTATGGAGTAAGAAATTTCATAAGAAGCAAAAGTGAGGCAAGTTGCAAAAACTCACTCAAGATTGAATCCACTTGCTTGCTGACTCCACAAACAATCCAAGGGCTCTCCACACATCTTGCTGCGCAGGACACCCCATTTGTCCTTGGCTAGCTAGCAACCCATACCTCTCTTACACAAGTTTGACATTTTGGCAACTTGAGCCATACCAATCACCGCAGTAAACATCAACTCATCTGACCAATCCCATTTGTTTATACAAACCAAAAGCAAGCCAAAGCACATAACACACAAGCCTGAAAGCACCAAGAACACAACTCTCTCATTTTCACCCCATTTTTGCAAAAGCTTTCGAAACACTCTCCACAAGCTGCAAACACACAAACCAACTTCACAAATCAACTCAGCATGCTTCACTGGTCATAAACCACCCATCACCATAGCCTGAAACTCCCAGAAACCAAGATACGATTTCTCTCCCCCTTTGAGCAGAACTTCAGCTATCTTTCAAACCCACCATTGTAAACTTCAAACAAGCATTGAAAGCTTCTCAGGAGGTCCATTGGAGGTGATTGGAAGCAAGAAACCAGCCAGAAAGTGCCAGAAATCAAAGCTTCGATTCAGGTAGCCATGGCATTTCATTTTTCCAGAACCTTTATTTCTTGTTTCTAAATGATAAAGCATGCTTCCCTGAGTTCACTGAGCCTTTTACTTTTGAAAAAGATTGAGAAATGAGGTTGTATTGTGTTTCTGAAATTTTGGCAGTTTTTGATGTTTGATTCGTATCTTGATCTTGAGTAGAAATAAATGGAATTTGTTGCTGGATTGTTGTTTAGGAGGGTTAGTTGAGTTGATCTGGAGAGTTTGACATGATTTAGTGAAGATTTGAGAGAGTTTGAAAGAGGAGCTTGCCGGAGAAGACGACCGGAACAGTGTTTCGGTCGTCTGAAAGTCATTAGGGTTAATTAATTAGGGTTTAGTCTTAATTGCGTGAATTTGAATCTTGGCCGTCCAGATGCGCGCCAAGTCCACTCCCGCGCGTGTGAGTTTGAATACTGGCCATTGATTGTGTTGACTTTTCTTTTTTTCAGTTTAATTTCATTTTATTTGCATTTAAATTCATTTGTTCTCTTCATTTTATTAAAAATAGCAAAACATTTTCAAAAATTCTGAAACTTTTTATACAACCTTTTATTAATTTTCAGAAACCAAAAACATTTTTATTTTTATTTTTTGCATCAAAAAATATTTTTAAATGATTTAAAAGATTATTTTTAATTAATTAATGAGAATTAATTAATTAAAAATACTTTTAAGTATTTAAAAATCACCAAAAAATTCATGAAACATTTAAAACCATTTAGAAACATTGTCCAACTCTCAAACCAAATTTCTTTTTTGATCTTGATGTCTTTTGACAATTTTTCATGGAATTAATTTCATTTCAAAGCATTATTTTGATCCAATCTTCAAAAATTCATTTCTGCCTAGTCTTTAAGAGTTGGACCTTGATTCTTTTTGCATTGCATCTTGTATAGCATGTAGTTTATAGGATTAAATTGGCATGAATTGATCTTGCATTTTCAATTTGTTTGACATTTTTCTTGACAAGGTACCTTGAAACCCTAGGAATCTTAAGAAATTCATAACCCTCATTAGGTTAAGAGTTAGAACCCCTCCTTTGGGCAGTGAGTTTGTATAGGTTTAGCGTTCCCTTGAGTGCATTTTCAATTTTTTATCTTGATGTTTGCTTCTGGTTTTTGTTTTTGTTTTGTGCATTGATCATAAACCCTAATTTGGGCTTCCTTTTGCATTCATCTTGCATTTGTTTGCATACCATGACTTGCCATGACATTTTATGCATCCATTTGATCCATGACACATCTTAAGAAATATTAGAAGCATGTTTGATCATTTCATCTTTCATTTGCCATTTTGTATGTCATTTATATTTCATAACTTTTCATGTATGTTCATGGTTCTAAGCATGCTTCTCTTGCATCCATATGTTTGTATGATCATCCTCATGCCTTGTTTCATGTTTGTGTCATCCCATAGCATCATTACCATCATACTCATGCTTCTGGTTTTGGTTTGCATCATGCCATTTCATCTCATTTTGCATTGCATTGCATTTCTTTCACTAACTTTTCAGGTGGTAAGTCACTTTGAGAAGTGAATTTGCCTTCACTTCTCACAATTTCTTTTCACCCTTCTTATGCATCATTGCTGCATTTTGTCTAGTGTTTGAGATTGAGCTTGATCTTTCTTCTTCTTCTTACTTTCTTTCCTCAAGTGACTTGTCTTCTTAAATGAAGCAAGTTACTTTGCTTCTCCTTGCTCCTTTCATCTGCTTCCTGGTGGTTCCTTTGAAGATTTCTCTTGTTAACCTCACAAACCTTAGGAACAACCAAGCATGACAATAATTAGGGTTTTGATTAGTCCCCCCCTTTAGATTTTACCTTTGTGTCTCATTGAGTCTTCTCTTCTCACCTTATAATCAAGGACTAAACCCTAAAGGCTTTAAGGCTTTGTGATTAAGCTTATGCCTGCATCCTTCTATTAGGATGGAGTGTATAACTTTAATCCTAAGTGTTAAACCCTTAATGTGTTTAAATCCTTTAATCAATTCATCTAATAATCATCAAGACATCAAGCTTGTAACTTGGGCCTTGCATTAGGGTTCTAATTCTTCCTTAATTGGTTAAGAAGGACTAACCCTAGTGTTAATGGACAAGTCCCCCTCAAGTTGTCTTACAAACCCTAAAAATCATTTCATCATCATATCATTAACTAAAATCCACTTAATAAAGGCTTTGTTTTGTTATGGGTTTAATTCCTAATCATGGATTAAGTTGAGGAGTCTTCCTCAGCTTAAACATTCTCATCTATTATCCTTCTATTAGGATGGTCTAATGAGTCTGTTTAATCCCTGATTATGGCTTAATCTCATTACTCAACACTAAACAAAAACCACAAAAACATCTAATCAATTACAAGTATGTTAATGATCTTAATCCTACACCAAAGGTGTTTAAGTGTGAGAAGCTGACTTCACACTTAAGGTATTCTCATTACCCCTAATCAGAGGGAAGATGTGATGAGTTTACTAACCCATTGGTTTAGGCTTAAGCTCATTTTCTTATGACAAACTTCCAAAAGCAATAAAAGACTGAAAACACAAAAAACAAACAATAATCGTCTCCTCCGGGATTCTTTTCTCATCTCACTCACTCATAAACGAGAACTTGCTTCTTCCGTCTAATGCAAGACAGTTTGCACCTGAGCCAGACAGGTCATACACTTGAGCATAGGCAAGCAAGCAGTTCACAAGTCAATTCATCCTTCAGTATCTTTGGGTCGAACTACGGTGTTCTGACTTCCTCATTGCACGAGAGGATACGTAGGCATAACTTAACAGTTATCGAACAAAAGTCTCTGCATATTCCCCCTCTTTCCAGCATCATTCTTTTAGCCTCATGATCTTGAGCATTTCATTCTTGTTCTTACACTGACACTTCACTTAATACACTTCACTTCTCTTACACTGACACCTGTACATCCTTTTTTTTCCAGCTCTTTTATACACAGATTGCACTGACACTACCCCTTTAAACACAAATCTTTTAAGCGTGGATCCCGCCGAGTACGGCGGACAGTCTGGGTGCTAATACCTTCCCAGGTTGTAACCAACCCCCTTTCTCAGTCTCTCTGGTTCGCAACCGTCTTATCCATATCTTTCCAGGTTTATGCAGCATTACCTTTCCTTCGGGATAAAAATGCCTAGCTGGCGACTCTTTTCATTTCATCCTTTCGCCGACCGTTCGCGTCTGTACCTCATTTGAGCTCAGCCTCATCTTTTGGGAGCGACAGCTTGGCGACTCTGCTGGGGACCCTTATACTGTAACCAGGGCTTCTGGTTCTTTTTGTGGGTTCCTCCTAGCGCTTGTTTGATTTGTGTTTACTGGGGTATTATGTGCTATTTGTGCTTGTATATTTATTTTGTTTACTGCTTTATGTACAGTTATGCATTGCTTTCTTTACAGCTTTATATACATCATACTGTCATACTGTTCTGGCTGGATCTGGTTTTGTTGCTTTGGTGGGTGGGGTTCTATTGAGAGTTGAGGTCCTATACCTGGGACCTGAGTGACACCTAGGCTAGAGTGGTTCATGTTCTTTCCCATTCCATTTCGGTCTGGTGCGGGAATATGAAACACGGTTCAGATATGGGTTTCTTCTTGAGAACTCTGTGCTACAGATTTCCTGTAGTGCTAGGGCTATCTGGGAAGCCTGCTAAGTCTGGATGACCTTTAGTTATGACCTTCAGAAACTGAGGTGAATTAGAGGAGGATCTTTTATGGTTATTGTAAACACTGTACCTCCGGGTTAGAAGTGTTTACACTTCTCATAACTGATCCAAGTCTGAGGATCCTTGTTTTAGAACACCACCTGTGAGGGGGTTGGGCTGTTTACAGGTTTGCAGGTACCCTTGACCTCGGCATACCCTGTTACTTTGTTTTGATTAAGAGTACTCCATTTTGGGACAGTTCTTGTGATTTTGAACCTTGGACATGTGACTCTTTATTTGAGTCCCCCACCTTGGTTACTAGACTTATGAACCTCAATCAGGATTCCTTGAACATACATGGACTTATATCAAAGCAGTAATCAGATCCAGCTTGATCACAACCCCTTGCATATCATTTGCATACATCATCATTGCATCATTTAACATTTGTTTATTTGTTTTTCAGGGTATCCATATTACATTTTGGCTTGGTTTTGACCCCTTCATCAGCATAGACCCCTGTTCATCAGCTACCTGCTTCAGTCACCTGCATCACCAGCATCAGCCTGTCAGTGGCCCATCTTCAGTATTATTCTCCACCATCAGCATCTGTCTCAGCTCTTCTTCAGCAACATGGCACCCAAGAAGAGCAACATCTCATATCATTTCTTTGAGCCTGAGCTGACTGGCATCAGGAAGATTCAGGCCCTTATTACTCCAGACCATATACCACTATTCAGAGAACATTTTGGAGGCATCCTCGATGTGGTTATGGATTTGGACCCTTCCCAGAGGAGCTTGATTCACACTTGTCTACAGTTCTATGATCCTCCTCTGAGGTGTTTCACCTTCCAGAATTTTCAGCTGGGACCCTTGTTGGAAGAGTATTCATCACTGATTGGTGTACCTGTCAGGGGTGGTGTTCCCTTCAACCCTGAAATGGCTTTTCCTAGCAATGGGGAGGTGGAAAAGGCATTGTATTTGGAACCTGTTCTGATTGAGCAAAACATGACTACAAAGGCTGGAATTCCTGGCCTACACTTGGATTTCTTGACTTCTCAGGCTATCCTAAAAGCCTCCTTAGGAGAATGGAAGGCAGTCTGTGCTTTGTTAGCCCTCAGCATATATGGGGTTATACTTTTTGCAGATGAGCCTAAGTTTATTAGTAAGAATGCCATTCACCTTTTCATTCTGAGGAACCCAGTGCCCACCTTACTGGGAGATTTCTACTACTCTGTCCACCAAAGGAATGGAAAGCAAAGAGGAAGATTGGTGAGATGTTGTGCTCCCCTGTTCCATACCTGGTTGCTCAAACACTTGCCCAAGACTGATGCATTCTTGAATCCTCACCAACAGAAGAATTGGGCTAGAAGACTCATTGCTTTGACCTCAGATGACATCAGGTGGTGCACTCAGAGCACCAAGGGCAGGGACATCATTACTAGTTGTGGGCAGTTCCCCAATGTACCTCTGATAGGAGTGAAGGGTTGCATCAACTACAACCCTCTGTTATTCAAAAGACAATTGGGTTATGCATTGGTCCACCCTCCTAGAGCACAAGACTTGGCTGAAACCCTTTATTGTGAGATTAAGCCTAATCTAGCCATTGTCAGGCAAGCATCCTGGGCTTGGGACAATGTCCAGACCAAAGGGATGGCCATTCTTGGGAGATGCAACAATGTGGCCTCAGCTCAGTACTATGAGTGGTCTCATGCCAGGGCACAAATTTCTGGGATGCCCTTTACCATTGAGGATGCACCTGGACCATCCACAGCACCCCCTCCAGCCACTGTTAGCCTGGAAGAGTTTGAGAAACTGAAAGAGAGGAATGAGAATCTGACTCAGGCTCTGCAGAAGACCCTCTGGGAGAGGAGTGATGGTCGGCTGGACATTGAAAGGTTGGAAAAGCTTAAGGTAGAGCATCTAGCCAGGATTGAGAAGTCAGAGGACTACATCAAGAAGTCAAGGGCTGGAGAGCAGATTTTGAAGAATGCCTGCAAGGAGGCTCAGTTTCAGAAGGCCAGGACTGACTTATATCTGAAAGAGAGTCAAGCTAGGTGGGTCAGGATCACTGAAGCTCGTACTCAGGAAGATAAGAGGACTCAGGATAAGATTGAGCAGTTGGAGGCCAGTGCAAAAGAGCAACAGGAAGCCCTGCTAGCAGCCCAGAAAGAGATCTCAGAGTTGAAGATTAGGGCTGGTGTGAAGAGGTCAAAAGACCAGAGCAGACACAAGAAGCTAACTACTGCTGTCACCACCAGGAATCTCCTTATCAGGAACCTCACAGAGCATCCAGCTGACCCGGTAACTGAAGCACTTCTAAAGGAAGTTCAGGAGGATGAGTTTGGTCTTGGTGTCTGACTTTTGTTTGTTGTTGATTCCATTTCATGTACTTTTCTTTTTATATTGTATTTTGACCCCTCAGGGGCATGTATTGTAAAAAAACAAACTATGTATCATTCACTTTTTGTAATATATTTATTAGTTTGTTTCACTTGAATCTCTCTCTCCTAAGCAACATCAAAGAGCATCTTCCTCGGGGTCTGGAAAGGTCAAAACCAAGTGCCAAGCCGGATACCTTGGAAACAAATAAGCATACTGCATTGCATACTAACCTTTTGTTTTGTTTTGTAGGCTTTTGTTTTGTTTGTTACTAACTCTGTTGTGATTCAGGAACTATTGCTCGACGTCGGGTGTTCCCACTCAACCGTCCACACAGATGGACCAGGTACAACAGGACCTTACAGAGGTCAGGGCTCAAATGTCCAATGAGAGACTGGAAATGAGAAATCAGATGACCCAGTTTATGGAAGTGATGAATGGATTGGCACAGAGCCAAGAAAGATTAAGAGCATTGGTAGAGAGGCAGACTCAGGAAGATCCCCATCTAGGGACTGGTGGAACGAGCAACAATGAGAGGGTTCGGCCTCATGTCAACCCACCCATATATGGGCCCCATCTTCACCCAGAGATCAACATCCCTGCTAATGTGCAAGGGAATGCTACTACAGGCAGAGTACTACAAGAAGACCCCCAAGAAGATCAGTTCACTGTGATAGGAGCTGGGGATGAAGCCTATGATAGAAGGCTAGATGAAATTGCCTTGAAATTAAGATCCTTGGAGTCTCAAAACTCCTTGGGTTTTGATGTCATGGACATGGGCTTAGTGGACGGGGTAAGGATTCCCCACAAGTTTAAACCTCCGTGCTTTGAGAAGTACAACGGGACTTCCTGTCCACGAACCCATTTGCAATCCTTTCTGGGGAGGCTGAAGGCATACACCATGGATGAAAAACTGTGGATGTTTTATTTCGAAGACAGTTTAATAGGAGCTTCAAGGGAATGGTACTCCCATTTGACTAGAGCAACCATCAGATGCTGGAAGGACCTGGCTGAGGCCTTCATTAGACAATACCAATATAACCTGGACATGGCTCCTAACAGGACCCTCCTGATGGGAATGTCCCAGTCATCCAAAGAAAGCTTCCGGGAGTACGCCCAGAGGTGGAGACAGCTGGCTGCTGCTGTCCAGCCACCCATGTCGGAAAGGGAGATGGCCGACATGTTTATGAACACCCTCCAAGGGACATACATTGATAGGCTAGCTGCCTTTTCTTCCACCAGCTTCGCGGATGTAGTTATAGCTGGAGAAAGAATCGAGAGCCTATTAAAGATGGGCAAAATTTCTGACAACGGTGCGAGCTCGTCCAGCAACCCAAGAAAGCCTTTTGTGGGGCCAAGAAGAACTGGTGAGACTAATGATATCCATACCAGCAGGGGCAGACCCCAGTGTGTTCATAGGTCAGTGGCAGCTGTCACCATTCCCGCTCCAGTTCATCAACAACCAGCATACCAACCATAGCAACAACCCCACTACCAGCAACAAGCTCAGTATCCACCTCAAAGAAATTATAACAACAACAACACCAGCAACAACAATCAGCAAAGACCTTTTCAACAGAGACCATCTCAGGCCAATAGGGTGATTGATCCGATCCCTATGCCTTATGCCGCATTATTGCCACAACTCCTGAAACTCAACCTAGTTGAGCTAAGGACGTTGGCGCCTCCAGATCCTTCCAGTCTGCCCAGAAATTATGACGCCAGCGCCAGATGTGTTTTTCATTCCAACGCACCTGGCCACAGTACAGAGAAATGTAGAGCTTTGCACATGAAAGTACAGGATCTAGTGGATTCCAAAG
The DNA here is from genome assembly GCA_963966055.1 of Lathyrus aphaca. NCBI lineage: Eukaryota > Viridiplantae > Streptophyta > Magnoliopsida > Fabales > Fabaceae > Lathyrus > Lathyrus aphaca. The sequence goes on along the minus strand of OZ014525.1, from coordinate 259,616,077 downwards.
CTCTAAACTTTGCACCCCCGTCAAATGTCAGTAAGAACCCTATGCCCGACCACGGAGGACCCAGAATTAATGCTATTGAGGAAGACAAGCCGTCTTTCTTGATAACCAGTGTGGGGCAGATCCGGACACCCCTGGTAGAGATTAAAGCTCAACTCCTTGAATGCCAGATATTCCCCGGGTGTGAGCTCGGGTGCGGTTATTGCAACATTTCGGTAAATGGGTGTGATAACCTGAGAAGCGGCATAAATGGTCTCATTCAGAGTGGCCTACTTCAAATCACGACATCAACACCTCCAAATCCAGCAATCCCCTTAACAACAATTCCCGAATCTTCTACAACTGCAACAACAATTGTTCCAAACAACTCTTCAATCTCATCAACAAATGCTTCATCTGTTACTTCAACGGACCAAATATCAACAACCATCTCTTCTACAACTTCAACATCCATCCAGTCAACAATGTCTCTTACAACATCAACAGCAATTAATGAAAGTGTCTCAATGGTTACAATATACTATGATCCTGCAAATGATTCTGCTTACAACTCACAAAATACCACTCCTATCAGAGCACCAGTTACAATATACTATGATCCACATACTATCATGGTCCCTTCCGCAGCTGCTATCAGTCCAGTCACTATCACAGTGCCTGGGCCAGTTCCTTATGAAAGCAATAATGCCATCCCTTGGCATTACGGCTCCGATCTATACTGCGAAGGGCAGAAAATCACCTTAGAATCATCAACTTCTTCACCACAGATAGACAATGTGGGGGGAGGCGGAGGCTTCACCCGAAGCGGACGTCTCTTTGCCCCGCAAATTCCAAGACCCATTGCTGAAGCAGAAGCTGCTGCCAAAGCAAAAGGAAAGAGCATGGTGCAAGAAGAACAAATTGCTAAAGAAGCTTTGAAGACCCCTTTTGATCAAGAGGTTGATGAATTCATGAGAATCATCAAGAAAAGTGATTACAAGATAGTGGACCAGCTTCACCAGACACCTTCCAAAATCTCCATTTTATCATTGCTAATGTGCTCCGAGGCTCATCGGAACGCACTATTAAAAGTCTTGCACGCAGCTTATGTGCCAGAGGAGATTACCGTCAATCAGTTGGAAGCTGTAGTTGGAAATGTCAACGCTAGTCATGGACTAGGGTTTACCAACACTGATTTGACAACGGAAGGCCGCAATCACAACAAGGCTCTGCACATCACCTTGGAGTGTAAGGGTGCAGTTCTTTCTCATGTATTGGTGGACACAGGGTCATCCCTCAATGTCCTACCTAAGAAAGCCCTTGTGAAGCTGGAGTATGAAGGATTGGCATTGAGCCCCAGCAACTTGGTAGTAAGAGCCTTTGACGGTTCTAAGAGATCAGTTCTGGGAGAGATAGAGTTGCCTATAACGATTGGCCCACAGACTTTCAAAACGACCTTCTTCGTGATGGATATACAGCCTGCCTACAGTTGTCTATTGGGTAGACCATGGATACACGCCGCTGGCGCCGTGACGTCAACCCTTCACCAGAAGTTAAAATTCGAGTGGGAGGGCCAAGTCGTTACTATTTGTGGAGAGGAAGATATCTTTGTCAGCCATCTGGCTACATACAAATACATTGAGATGGATGGGGAGATAGATCAATCAATGATAATCAGACATCTTTTGCAAATGAGTCTTTTCCTTTTCCGCTCACTGTTTTTCCATTTTTCTTTTTGTACAAAAATAAATGGCAATGTTTTCAAAATGATAACTTCATTTCACTCTTTCTAAACAAGATTAAAATCAATCACTAAAATGAACAAATCTGAACCCTTGCAGAGAGTGCCTTTCAGACCGCACCGACAACAGCACGGCTATGACTTCGTATGACTTTGACAATCCAATCAATCAAGCTGATGAAGGGGTTGAAGAAGAGTATTAGCTTCCTGAAGAGCTAGCCAGGTTGTTGAGACAAGAGGAAAAGGTTATCACTCCTCATCAGGAGGAGGTCGAAACGATTAATCTTGGTACAGATGAAGATGTGAAAGAAGTTAAAATCGGGGCCTGCTTACAAGACTCAGTGAAGAGACAATTGATTGACCTGCTTCAGGAATATGTGGATGTGTTTGCTTGGTCTTATCAGGATATGCCAGGGTTGGACACCGATATCGTCATGCACAAGCTGCCTTTAAGAGAAGATTGCCCACCAGTTAAACAGAAACTGCGTCGTACTCGCCCAGACATGGCAATGAAAATCAAAGAGGAGGTACAAAAACAGTGGGACGTCGGGTTCCTTGCTGTAACTAGCTATCCACCGTGGGTTGCTAATATAGTACCTGTGCCTAAGAAAGACGGCAAAGTAAGAATGTGTGTTGACTACCGGGAACTGAACAGAGCTAGCCCGAAAGATGACTTCCCATTACCTCACATTGATGTATTGGTAGATAATACAGCTCAGTTCTCGGTATTCTCCTTCATGGACGGATTTTCAGGATACAATCAGATTAAGATGTCACCTGAAGACATGGAGAAGACAACCTTCATCACACCCTGGGGCACGTTCTGTTACAAGGTGATGCCATTCGGACTGAAGAATGCTGGAGCAACATATCAACGGGCTATGGTGACATTATTCCACGATATGATCCATAAAGAAATCGAATGTTATGTGGATGACATGATTTATAAGTCCCTCACCGAAGAAGACCACCTGGTGAATCTGCTGAAGCTATTCCAGCGTCTGAGGAAGTACCAACTGAAGTTAAACCCCAACAAATGCACATTCGGGGTGCGATCCGGTAAGCTGCTGGGATTTATTGTAAGTGAGAAAGGGATTGAAGTTGACCCTGATAAAGTCAAAGCTATTCAAGAGATGCCTGCACCGAAGTCAGAAAAAGAAGTTCGAGGGTTCTTAGGACGATTGAACTACATTTCACGGTTCATATCTCACCTTACGGCAACCTGTGAACCTTTGTTCAAGCTGCTAAGGAAAGAACAAACGGTCAGGTGGAATGAAGACTGCCAGAAGGCTTTTGACAAGATCAAGGAATACTTACAAGAGCCTTCAATCCTTATGCCTCCAGTTGAAGGAAGACCTCTAATCATGTACTTGACAGAATTAGAAGAGTCAATGGGGTGTGTGCTGGGCCAGCATGACGAGTCTGGTCGAAAAGAGTATGCAATATACTACCTAAGCAAAAAGTTTACCGACTGTGAACAACGTTATTCACTGCTCGAGAAAACTTGCTGTGCTTTAGCGTGGGATGCTCGCCGACTGAGACAGTATATGTTGACCCACACCACTTTATTGATCTCAAAGATGGATCCAGTTAAGTACATTTTTGAGAAGCCAGCACTTACCGGACGGGTTGCAAGATGGAAAATGATCCTCACAGAATATGACATCCAGTACACATCTCAGAAAGCCATCAAGGGCAGTGTATTGTCTGAGTATCTTGCTGAGCAACCTATTGATGATTACCAGCCTATGAGGTTTGATTTCTCTGATGAAGACATCATGTTCATAAAAGCAAAAGATCATGAAGAGCCTGTTCACACTGAAGGGCCTGACCCGGAAGAAGAATGGACTATGATGTTTGATGGGGCTGTTAATATGAATGGTCGTGGTGTTGGTGTAGTACTCATTACACCTAAAGGAGTTCACATGCCTTTCTCGGCAAAACTCACCTTTAACTGCACTAACAATGAAGCTGAATACGAAGCTTGCATTATGGGTCTTGAGGAAGCCATTGACCTCAGGATCAAGACATTGACTGTATTCGGAGATTCAGCTCTGGTAGTTAATCAAACCAACGGCAAATGGTACACACACCAAGATCATCTGATACCTTACAGGGATTATACAAGGAGGTTATTGACTTTCTTTACAACAGTCAAGCTTGAGTACATCCCTCGGGACGAGAATCAGTTTGCAGATGCTTTGGCTACCATCTCATCCATGATCAAAGTTCAAGCTGCCAACTTTGTACCTCGGATTTCAGTGTCCAGACTTGACAGACCAGCATATGTGTTCTCAGCAGATGTTGTCAAAGATGATAAGCCTTGGTTCCATGACATTAAGTGCTTCTTGGAGGATCAAACATACCCACCTGGGGCATCTTCCAATGATAAGAAGACATTAAGAAGGCTTGCTGGTAGTTTCTTTCTGAACACTGACGGTTCCCTGTACAAGAGAAACTTTGATATGGTACTCCTCAGATGCGTTGATAGAACAGAAGCAGACTTGTTGATGCACGAGGTGCACGAAGGATCTTTCGGTACCCATGCTGGAGGACATGCAATGGCCAAGAAGTTGCTAAGATCAGGTTATTACTAGATCACAATGGATGCCGACTGTCGTGCCTACGCCAGAAAATGCCATAAATGCCAGATTTATGCGGATAAAGTGCATGTGCCTCCAAATCCTCTGAATGTGATGTCTTCACCCTGGCCCTTTGCCATGTGGGGCATTGACATGATTGTTAAGATTGAGCCAACTACTTCGAATGGCCACAGATTCATCCTGGTTGCCATTGACTATTTCACCAAGTGGGTCGAAGCAGCTTCATATGCAAACGTTACAAGACAAGTGGTGGCCAGATTTCTGAAGAGATATATCATCTGTCGGTACGGAGTTCCCGAGCGAATCATTACTGACAATGGTTCCAACTTAAACAACAAAATGATGGTAGAGCTATGCCAGGACTTCAAGATTCAACACCACAATTCTTCTCCTTACAGGCCAAAGATGAACGGCGCTGTTGAGGCGGCTAATAAGAATATCAAGAAGATTGTGCAGAAGATGGTAGTCACCTATAAAGACTGGCATGAGATGCTACCATTTTCCTTGTATAGGTACCGCACGTCAATCAGAACATCCACCGGGGCAACACCGTATCAGCTTGTGTATGGTATGGAGGCAGTCCTACCAGTTGAAGTTGAATTACCCTCCCTACGGGTACTGATGGATGTTAAGCTGAACGAAGCAGAGTGGGTCCGATCCCGATACGAACAACTAAGTCTGATTGAAGACAAAAGGTTGGCTGCAATCTGTCATGGGCAGTTGTATCAGAAAAGAATGAAGAGAGCCTTTGATCAGAAAGTCAGGCACCGAGAGTACCAAGTAGGAGATCTTGTGCTGAAAAGAATCCTCCCTCCGCATACAGACCACAGGGGCAAATGGACTCCGAATTATGAAGGACCATTTGTAGTAAAGAAAGTTTTCTCGGGAGGAGCATTGATGTCCAGCACTATGGATGGTGAAGACTTCCCGTCCCCTGTGAATTCAGATGCAGTTAAAAAATACTTCGCATAAAATTGACCCGCTGGACATAAAAACAGAATGTAAGTCCAGGCAAAAATAGGGCATCCCGGCGAGTCAAAAATAGAATAAAAGGACTCGGGCAAAAATAAGGGAAAATAAACAAAAAAATGTACACCCGCTGAGTTGAAAAGCCGCATTGGACAACTCAGGCAAAAATGGGTACCCCGATGGATTGATAACCCGAAAGGGCGATCCATGCAAAATAAGGGAATAAGCGAACAACTGCATTCTGAATTCGGCTGTATCACCTACAACTTGGCAAACCTCGAAGGGATCAAGCTTCTCTCAGAATCAGCCTTCTTCAGAAAGCAAGATGAGAGGAACGCCAAATGTCATACGAGTCATAGCAAAAAGGGAAGCTCCTCGAAGCGTCGTCAACATTGCCAGCATTTTGTTTCTCAATTTGTAACGATCTCCTCATTTTAGGGGATATGTTTCTTTGACTGTATCTTGCCAATTCAGGGCATGTGAATTAATAAAATCAGATTTTGAGTCACACCTTGTCTCGTACTCTTTTGTTTGCAAAAATGTCTGATGTCACTAATATATCAATTGCATAAATACAGATGCGTCTTTCTAAAACTACGTGCTTGTAGGAAATATACTTATTCACGGGAGTATCTGAACTCTCATGATGGGATCCAGTAAAGGATACCTCGGGATTACTTGTGCATCCCTCTGTCTTTGCAGGATTGCAGGTATTCAAAAGCGCAACATGAGGCATGTAAGCTTCATCCCAGCAAGCTGGCAAATCAACACTCACTCAGTCCTAGCACCCAAAGTTTTTTCTCCCCAGCTGAATTGCCACTTGTTACTTCTCCCAGCCGAGGTACCAATCATTCTTCCTCCTCAGCTAAGCACAAAAGCCAGGGAACCATCTCCCCACGGAGTTTCAGCCTCTATCCAGAAGAGCAACGCATGAAGGAATCACAACAGGGTGACGAAAGCTTCTTCAAACCCCAGCTGGGTCCCTTATTACCAGGATGGGTCTATCAGTGACCTATTCCCCCAAGCAGATACATCTTGTAATGATCTCATCCCCAGCTGGGATGTCCATTTCAAGCAGATTGACCGGAGATCTTCGTGGCAGCGAGATCCGAATCCCGGATTGGTATCCCTGCATAATCATAGCATTCGCATCATATTCACCCCACAAAGCGTAGCATTCCGTCTAATACGGAGCATTACGGCGAGAATCAAACATATTGCATAAATCATAAGCCATGTTCTGAATCAAACACTTGTGAATATTGACAATCCATCAACAATATACAGAAAACTCCCCCAGATTCCTCAGCAAAGAGATAAAGCTAAAAGCAGTTGCCTTACACACCAAACATCAGTATATACTCCTTGTGGCACTTGTCCGTGTCATATCCCCAGTAGAAGACCAAAGCATCCTCTTGGCACTCACAGATACGTATATATACAAATCCTTGACACTCGTCCGTGTCACCTTCCCCAGCACAACAACATAAACACTTTGTATATCAGATTTTGTTTATACTATACTTTTCTCCCTTCGACACTCGTCCGTGTCACTCTCCCCAACAGTTTAAATACCTGTCTATACACCACTCATACTTACTACCTCTCAGATTCAACACTAGTCCTTGTTCTTTGTTAACCAGTTGGTACTCGTCCGTACCAACATCTCAGAACATGCGTCAAGCGTTTGTTTCTACCTGATACTCGTCCGTATCATGGTCTTAAGGATGCTCGTCCGCATCTTTAACCCATACACCGTGTCAAACACTCATGTCTTCTTGAATTCAGACACTCGTCTGTGTCTACTATTCCCCAGAAGAGTCCCCTCAGATTCGGCACTCGTCCGTGCTCTTTGTTAACCAGTTGATACCCGTCTGTATCATCATCTCTGAACACGTGTCAGTATTTGTTTCTACTCGATACTCGTCCGTATCATAGTCTTAAGGATGCTCGTCCGCATCTTTAATCTATACACAGCGTCGAAACACTTATACCTTTGTTTCTTGGATATAAACACTCGTCCGTGTTTACTATTCCCCAGTAGATCGCCAGCAGAGCAAAATTCCTTTTGTTATCTGACATTCGTCCTATGTCACGATAAACCCTGAGAGCAGCCGTACCCTGCTAGGTGATCGTCCTTCACCTCTTGATGATCGTCCTTCATCATGCTCATCCGATGGCCGTCCCCATCGTTCATCTTTTCTATCTGACACTCGTCCTGTGTCGTGATATTCAGCAGCCGTCCCCTGCTAGGTGATCGTCCTTCACCTCTTGATGATCGTCCTTCATCATTTTATCCGATGGTCGTCCCCATCGTTGATCTTGTTATCTGACGTTCGTCCTACGTCATGATAAACCTTGAGAGCAGCCGTCCCCTGCTAGGTGATCGTCCTTCACCTCTTGATGATCGTCATTCATCATGCTCGTCCGATGGTCGTCCCCATCGTTGACCTTTTTATCCGGCATTCGTCCTATGTCGCGATATTTTCGGCAGCCGTACCCTGCCAGGTGATCGTCCTTCACCTTTAATGACCGTCCCTCATCATTATTTCATTTATTCTTTAACCAGATGGTCGTCCCCGTCGTGGTCCCTTTTTCTTTTCCTGATGATCGTCCTTCATCAGTTAGCCCGATGGCCGTCCCCATCGTTGTTTGCATTACTTTATGAATCTGATGGCCGTCCCCATCATGTTTCATTAATCCTCAGAGAATCCTACAGCTTTACTTGATGGCCGTCCCCATCATAATCCCTTTATCCCCAGCATGTCGGCCGTCCCCGTCATTGCTTTATTTCCCGCACTTTTCCCAGCGTGCCGGCCGTCCCCGTCATTGCTCATTCCCCAGCAGTCGTCCTCTGCTCGACGGTCGTCCTCCGTCGCACACACTTTACAATATACTTTATTTCCTTTTACAATCTATATCCCTTTTCTTCTTCATTCTGTGAGTGCAAATTTTGGACTGTCTTTGGTATTCAACCACAAGTTATCTTGTTTGCCTATTAAGTCGTTGCTTACATCCTGCACGGCTAACTCATGTTTGAATAGGGGCATCTGTAAACACCCCAAATTTTTCCTCACCCATTCACAGCATGGCTTATGATCTCCTCATATGCATAAGCTCAATCATATCATCTCATACCACATTTTGATTCACTGCATTGCTTCTAAGTCATCTGCATCTAGGGTTTGTGATCTGAGCAAATCAAGAGTTTCTTGAGCCACTCCAAAGGTCATCAATCACTTCAAAGGGGTCCATGTATGTTCAAGCATCATATTATATTCCCTCAAAGTCAAGAATGTCAAAGAATCACAAGAACTGAGAATGACATGGAAGCAGAGCCAGGTTTAACTGCACAGATGACCTAGAATTAGGGTTTTGGTTTCAAAGGCCATAACTCCAATTTTTTTGGTCATTCTTGTTTCTATTGGTCTCTATATGGTATAGGGATCATGCATATCAATTTTCATGAGGAAATTCAATGGGGAAGTCATCTGATCAAGGGTTGACTTTCTAAGCAAGTCAATGTAAAATCAGGGCATCTGAGGCCCCCAATGACCCAAGCAAAGGGTGTTCATCATCATTTTGATTATGTATGATCTTTATTTGATCATGGAATATGTTATAAGTTCACAAAATTGAAGAATTTCAAGTCATTTGCAAAGTTGACTTTTTGGGAAAGTTGACTTTTAATGAAAATTGTCATTTTGGGAAACTTTTTCAACCTTTACTTTTTGATTCAAAAATGCTTCAAATGGAAAAACTTTGGTCATGAAAGTTGTAAAATGGATCATTCCCTTTTCAAAAAGTACAAGAACATGACCTAATTCATTTTGGATCAAAAGTTATGGCTTGTCAAAGTTGGCTAAAATCACAAAATTTGAAGTTTTCTACCAAAGAGGCAAAATTGCAAATTCACTTGCCAAGGCAAATTGAGCCATCAAATAAACTTCTAATCTTCATACAAGCATGTACCAAGACCTAAAATTCAGAATGGGCCAAGGGATCACTCATTTTTATGACTTATGGAGCAAGAAATTTCATAAGAAGCAAAAGTGAGGCAAGTTGCAAAAACTCACTCAAGATTGAATCCACTTGCTTGCTGACTCCACAAACAATCCAAGGGCTCTCCACACATCTTGCTGCGCAGGACACCCCATTTGTCCTTGGCTAGCTAGCAACCCATACCTCTCTTACACAAGTTTGACATTTTGGCAACTTGAGCCATACCAATCACAGCAGTACACATCAACTCATCTGACCAATCCCATTTGTTTATACAAACCAAAAGCAAGCCAAAGCACATAACACACAAGCCTGAAAGCACCAAGAACACAACTCTCTCATTTTCACCCCATTTTTGCAAAAGCTTTCGAAACACTCTCCACAAGCTGCAAACACACAAACCAACTTCACAAATCAACTCAGCATGCTTCACTGGTCATAAACCACCCATCACCATAGCCTGAAACTCCCAGAAACCAAGATACGATTTCTCTCCCCCTTTGAGAAGAACTTCAGCTATCTTTCAAGCCCACCATTGTAAACTTCAAACAAGCATTGAAAGCTTCTCAGGAGGTCCATTGGAGGTGATTGGAAGCAAGAAACCAGCCAGAAAGTGCCAGATATCAAAGCTTCGATTCAGGTAGCCATGGCATTTCATTTTTCCAGAACCTTTATTTCTTGTTTCTAAATGATAAAGCATGCTTCCCTGAGTTCACTGAGCCTTTTACTTTTGAAAAAGATTGAGAAATGAGGTTGTATTGTGTTTCTAAAATTTTGGCAGTTTTTGATGTTTGATTCGTATCTTGATCTTGAGTAGAAATAAATGGAATTTGTTGCTGGATTGTTGTTTAGGAGGGTTAGTTGAGTTGATCTGGAGAGTTTGACATGATTTAGTGAAGATTTGAGAGAGTTTGAAAGAGGAGCTTGCCGGAGAAGACGATCGGAACAGTGTTCCGGTCGTCTGAAAGTCATTAGGGTTAATTAATTAGGGTTTAGTCTTAATTGCGTGAATTTGAATCTTGGCCGTCCAGATGCGCGCCAAGTCCACTCCCGCGCGTGTGAGTTTGAATACTGGCCATTGATTGTGTTGACTTTTCTTTTTTTCAGTTTAATTTCATTTTATTTGCATTTAAATTCATTTGTTCTCTTCATTTTATTAAAAATAGCAAAACATTTTCAAATATTCTGAAAATTTTTATACAACCTTTTATTAATTTTCAGAAACCAAAAACATTTTTATTTTTATTTTTTGCATAAAAAAATATTTTTAAATCATTTAAAAGATTATTTTTAATTAATTAATGAGAATTAATTAATTAAAAATACTTTTAAGTATTTAAAAATCACCAAAAAATTCATGAAACATTTAAAACCATTTAGAAACATTGTCCAACTCTCAAACCAAATTTCTTTTTTGATCTTGATGTCTTTTGACAATTTTTCATGGAATTAATTTCATTTCAAAGCATTATTTTGATCCAATCTTCAAAAATTCATTTCTGCCTAGTCTTTAAGAGTTGGACCTTGATTCTTTTTGCATTGCATCTTGTATAGAATGTAGTTTATAGGATTAAATTGGCATGAATTGATCTTGCATTTTCAATTTGTTTGACATTTTTCTTGACAAGGTACCTTGAAACCCTAGGAATCTTAAGAAATTCATAACCCTCATTAGGTTAAGAGTTAGAACCCCTCCTTTGGGCAGTGAGTTTGTATAGGTTTAGCGTTCCCTTGAGTGCATTTTCAATTTTTTATCTTGATGTTTGCTTCTGGTTTTTGTTTTTGTTTTGTGCATTGATCATAAACCCTAATTTGGGCTTCCTTTTGCATTCATCTTGCATTTGTTTGCATACCATGACTTGCCATGACATTTTATGCATCCATTTGATCCATGACACATCTTAAGACATATTAGAAGCATGTTTGATCATTTCATCTTTCATTTGCCATTTTGTATGTCATTTATATTTCATAACTTTTCATGTATGTTCATGGTTCTAAGCATGCTTCTCTTGCATCCATATGTTTGTATGATCATCCTCATGCCTTGTTTCATGTTTGTGTCATCCCATAGCATCATTACCATCATACTCATGCTTCTGGTTTTGGTTTGCATCATGCCATTTCATCTCATTTTGCATTGCATTGCATTTCTTTCGCTAACTTTTCAGGTGGTAAGTCACTTTGAGAAGTGAATTTGCCTTCACTTCTCACAATTTCTTTTCACCCTTCTTATGCATCATTGCTGCATTTTGTCTTGTGTTTGAGATTGAGCTTGCTCTTTCTTCTTCTTCTTACTTTCTTTCCTCAAGTGACTTGTCTTCTTAAATGAAGCAAGTTACTTTGCTTCTCCTTGCTCCTTTCATCTGCTTCCTGGTGGTTCCTCTGAAGATTTCTCTTGCTAACCTCACAAACCTTAGGAACAACCAAGCATGACAATAATTAGGGTTTTGATTAGTCCCCCCCTTTAGATTTTACCTTTGTGTCTCATTGAGTCTTCTCTTCTCACCTTATAATCAAGGACTAAACCCTAAAGGCTTTAAGGCTTTGTGATTAAGCTTATGCCTGCATCCTTCTATTAGGATGGAGTGTATAACTTTAATACTAAGTGTTAAACCCTTAATGTGTTTAAATCCTTTAATCAATTCATCTAATAATCATCAAGACATCAAGCTTGTAACTTGGGCCTTGCATTAGGGTTCTAATTCTTCCTTAATTGGTTAAGAAGGACTAACCCAGTGTTAATGGACAAGTCCCCCTCAAGTTGTCTTACAAACCCTAAAAATCATTTCATCATCATATCATTAACTAAAATCCACTTAATAAAGGCTTTGTTTTGTTATGGGTTTAATCCCTAATCATGGATTAAGTTGAGGAGTCTTCCTCAGCTTAAACATTCTCATCTATTATCCTTCTATTAGGATGGTGTAATGAGTCTGTTTAATCCCTGATTATGGCTTAATCTCATTACTCAACACTAAACAAAAACCACAAAAACATCTAATCAATTACAAGTAGGTTAATGATCTTAATCCTACACCAAAGGTGTTTAAGTGTGATAAGCTGACTTCACACTTAAGGTATTCTCATTACCCCTAATCAGAGGGAAGATGTGATGAGTTTACTAACCCATTGGTTTAGGCTTAAGCTCATTTTCTTATGACAAACTTCCAAAAGCAATAAAAGACTGAAAACACAAAAAACAAACAATAATCGTCTCCTCCGAGATTCTTTTCTCATCTCACTCACTCATAAACGAGAACTTGCTTCTTCCGTCTAATGCAAGACAGTTTGCACCTGAGCCAGACAGGTCATACACTTGAGCATAGGCAAGCAAGCAGTTCACAAGTCAATTCATCCTTCAGTCTCTTTGGGTCGAACTACGGTGTTCTGACTTCCTCATTGCACGAGAGGATACGTAGGCATAACTTAACAGTTATCGAACAAAAGTCTCTGTATATTCCCCCTCTTTCCAGCATCATTCTTTTAGCCTCATGATCTTGAGCATTTCATTCTTGTTCTTACACTGACACTTCACTTAATACACTTCACTTCTCTTACACTGACACCTGTACATCCTTTTTTTTTCCAGCTCTTTTATACACAGATTGCACTGACACTACCCCTTTAAACACAAATCTTTTAAGCGTGGATCCCGCCGAGTACGGCGGACAGTCTGGGTGCTAATACCTTCCCAGGTTGTAACCAACCCCCTTTCTCAGTCTCTCTGGTTCGCAACCGTCTTATCCATATCTTTCCAGGTTTATGCAGCATTACCTTTCCTTCGGGATAAATATGCCTAGCTGGCGACTCTTTTCATTTCATCCTTTCGCCGACCGTTCGCGTCTGTACCTCATTTGAGCTCAGCCTCATCTTTTGGGAGCGACAATCATGAGGCTAAAAGAATAAAGCTGGAAAGAGGGGGAATATACAGAGACTTTTGTTCGATAACTGTTAAGTTATGCCTACGTATCCTCTTGTACAATGAGGAAGTCAGAACACCGTAGTTCGACCCAAAGAGACTGAAGGATGAATTGACTTGTGAACTGCTTACTTGTCTATGCTCAAGTGTATGACCTGTCTGGCTCAGGTGCTAACTGTCTTGCATTAGACAGAAGAAGCGAGTTCTCGTTTGTGAGTGAATTAGATGAGAAAAGAATCCCGGAGGAGACGATTATTGTTTGTTTTTGATTTTTCAGTCTTTTATTGCTTTTTGAAGTTTGTCATAAGAAAATGAGCTTAAGCCTAAACCAATGGGCCAGTAAACTCATCACATCCTCCCTCTGATTAGGGGTAATGAGAATACCTTAAGTGTGAAGTCAGCATCTCACACTTAATCACCTTTGATGCAGGATTAAGATCATTAACCTACTTGTGATTATTTAGATGTTTTTGTTGTTTTTGTTTAGTGTTGGGTAATGAGATTAAGCCATAATCAGGGATTAAACAGACTCATTACACCATCCTAATAGAAGGATAATAGATGAGAATGTTTAAGCTGAGGAAGACTCCTCAACTTAATCCATGATTAGGGATTAACCTCATGACAAAACAAAGCCTTTATTAAGTGGATTTTAGTTAATGATAAGATGAAGAAATGATTTTTATGGTTTGTAAGACAACTTGAGGGGGACTTGTCCATTAACACTAGGGTTAGTCCTTCTTAACCAATTAAGGAAGAATTAGAACCCTAATGCAAGGCCCAAGTTACAAGCTTGATGTCTTGATGATTATTAGGTGAATTGATTAAAGGAATTAAACATATTAAGGGTTTAACACTTAGGATTAAAGTTATACACTCCATCTTAATAGAGGGATGCAGGCATAAGCTTAATCACAAAGCCTTAAAGCCTTTAGGGTTTAGTCCCTGATTGTGAGATGAGAAGAGAAGACTCAAGGAGACATAAAGGTAAAAGCTAAGTGGGGGACTAATCAAACCCTAATTGTTATCATGCTTGGTCATTCCTAGGGTTTGTGGGGCTTAAGAGAGAAAGAATCTTCAAAGAGCCACCAAGGAGAGAAGCAGATGAAAGGAGCAAAGAGAAGCAAAACAACTTGCTTCACTTAAGAAGTTAAGTTGCTTGAAGAAAGAAAGTAAGATGAAAAAGAATGAGCAAGCTCAATCCAATACACATACAAAATGCAGCAAGGGAAGTATGAAAGAGATGAAAAGAGATTATGAGAAGTGAAGGCAAATTCACTTCTCAAATAACTTACCACCTGAAATGTTAGCACAAGAAATGAAATGAAATGTGATGATGCAAACCAAAACCAGAAGCATAAGTATGATGTTAATGATGCTAAGAGATGATGCAAACATGAGGCAAGGCATTAGAATGATCATACAAACATATGGATGCAAGGGAAGCATGCTTTGAACCATGAATGTTCATGAAAAGTTATGGAATGCAAAAGACATATAACATGGAAAATGAAAAATGCAATGATCAAACATGATTCTAATATGTCCTAAGATGTATTATGAATCAAATGGATGCACAAAATGTCATGGCAAGTCATGGTATGCAAGCAAATGGAAGATAGATGCAAAGGAAGGCATAAATTAGGGTTATATGCAACATACAAAGCAAAAATCCAAAACCAGAAGCAAATGATATGATAATAATTTGAAAATTTAATCAAAGGAACCTTAGAACTATACGAACTCACTACCCAAAGGAGGGGATCTAACTCTTAACCTAGTGAGAGTTGTGAATTTTCTAAGATTGCTAGGGTTTTAAGGTACCTTGACAAGGAAAATGCAAAACAAATTGGAAATGCAAGATCAAATCATGCCAATTTTATACTATAAACTACATGCTATACAAGATTCAATGCAAAAAGAATCATTGTCCAACTCTCAATGGTTAGGCAGAAATGAATTTTTGAAGTTTGAAGCAAAATAATGCCTTGAAATGAAATTAAATCCAAAGAAAATTATCAAAAGGTATCAAGAACAAAAAAGAAATTTGGTTTGAGAGTTGGACAATGCTTCTAAATGTTTTTAAAGGTTACATGAATTTTTTTTGTGATTTTTAAATACCTAAAAGTATTTTTAATTAATTAATTTTCATTAATTAATTAAAAATAAACTTTTAAATGATTTAAAAATAATTTTTGATGCAAAAAATAAAAATAAAAATATTTTTGTGTTTTGAAAAATAATGAAAACCTTGACAAAAATTTTCATAATTTTTAAACATTTTTTGCTATTTTAATTAATTCGTGCAAAATAAATATGAAACAAATAAAAATAAAATGAATTTAAGTGAAAAAGGAGAAAGTCAGCAGATCTAAGGGCCAGGATTCAAATTCCAGGGGGCGGGAGTTGACTACGCGCGCTAATGGACGGCCCACATTCAAACTGGCCTAATTATGATTAAACCCTAATCAGAAGCCCTAATGACTTTCAGGTGACCGGAACAGTGTTCCGGTCATCTTCTCCGGCAAGGTGTTCATGCTATCTCACTCCCTACGCATCAAAACTTCACTAAAATCTCCAGATTTCATCCTTAAACATCATTAAACCTAAACCCCAACCCAAAAACCATTTATTTTCACTAAATCATGAGAATCAAAGCAAAACTCATTTCACGGGCAAAGTTTCAGAACAAGCATACATGGCCATTTCTCACTCATTTTCAAAAATAAAAGGTTCAGTGAACTCAGGGAAGCATGTAGATCATTTTAGAAACAAGAAATAAGAGTTCTGGAAAAATGAATTTCCATGGCTACCTGAATCGAAGCTTTCAACCCAAGAGCTTTCTGCTTGCCTCTTTGCCTCAAAATGATCCCAATGGTCCTCTTGATGAAGTTATGAAGCTTGGTTGGAGTTTATAATGGTTGGTTTGTGAGTTTGCAGAAGTTCTGTTCAGTGAGGGGTGAGGATCATGTTTCTGATTGAGGAGGTTTCAGGGATGAATGAGGGTATGGAAATGATCAGGGGAGTGTGCTGAGATGTTTTGTGAAGTTTGTTTGAATGTTTTATGCTTGTGGAGTGTGTTTCGAATGAAAATGCATATGAGGCATAAACTTGGAACTATGGCTTATGATCTGTTTCAGGCTTGTGTGTGTGATGCAAATGAATCCTTGGAGTGTTTTTGTAAGGTCTGGATTGGGCAGAGAGTGGTTGTGTCACTGTGGGATTGGTATGGGTGTTTTTGCCAAAAAGTCAAAAGTGTTGTACTTGAGGTATGGGCAAGTGTGAGGCTGTGATAGGGGCATGGCTTGGCTCAGCTGAGTTTAGGGAGAACCATGGAATTTGATTAGGAGCAATGCAGCAAGTGGATTAGGGTTTTTCATAGGTTTTGCAACTTTGTGACCTTTGGGCCCTTTTGAAGTTTCTTGATCCACAAGTCATGAAAATGGCCAAACCTTTGATGTAATCTGACTTTTAGGCAATGGTTTATGCTTGTACAAAGATTAGAAGTCCATTTGAAAGCACAATTTGTCTTGGCAAGTGGTTTTGCAACTTTGCCTCTTTGGTAGAAAACTTGAAATTATGTGATTTTGGCCAACTTTGACAAGCCATAACTTTTGATCCAAAATGAATTAGAATGAGTTCTTGTACTTTTTAAAAAGGTAATGATACATTCTACAACTTTCATGACCAAAGTTTTCTCATTTGAGGCATTTTTGAATCAAAAAGCAAGGGTTGAAAAAGTTTCCCAAAATGGCAAGTTTCCATTACAAGTCATTTTCCCAAAAAGTCAACTTTGCAAATGGCTTGAAATTCTTCAATTTTGTGAACTTCTAGCATCTTCTATGATCAAATAAAGATCACACATAATCAAAATGATGGTGAACACCCTTTGGTTGGGTCATTGGGGGCCTTAGATGCCCTGATTTTGCACTGACTTGCTCAAAAAGTCAACTCTTGATCAGATGCCTTCCCCATTGAATTTCTTCATGAAAATTGATATGCATGATCCCTATACCATATAGAGACCAATAGAAACAATAATGACCAAAAAATTTGGATTTATGGCCTTTGAAACCAAAACCCTAATTCTAGGTCATCTGTGTAGTCAAATCTGACTCTGCTTCCATGCCAATCCCAGTTCTTGTGATTTTTGACATTCTTGACTTTGAGAGGATATAATATGATGCTTGAACATACATGGACCCCATTGAAGTTATTGATGACCTTTGGAGTGGCTCAAGAAGCTCTTGGATTGCTCAAATCACAAACCCCAGATGCAGATGACTTAGAACCAGTGCAATGAATCAAAAATGCAATATGAGATGCTATGATTGAAACTTATGCATATGGAAAGATCACAAGCCATGATGTGAATGGGTGAGGGCAAATTTGGGGTGTTTACACAAAGCAATCACGTCTATTTATGGAAACTGGGAGACTTCCTACAATAATCTACTGCAATGGTTGTTGGTAATGGAGTATTTTTTACCTGGTACTATAATAGAGCTGGAAACCCTTCTTGTGTTGTCAGGCGATGGGACACAGATCAATGGTACCAGAATCTTCCACCTTCAATTTTGGGCTTTCCAACCTTACATCAAGAGTTTTGTATTCTGGACACCGGTAGTTCAAGTAGATGGCATGTGGTTATATGGAAAGTATAGGGGAACTTTGCTAATGGCTATTGCACAAGACGAAAATAGGAATATATTTCCAATAGATTTTGCATTGGTTTAGGGTGAAACTTCTGATGCTTGAATTTTTTTCTTGAAAAATCTTCGAATGCACGTTCCCTAGCTAAATATATTTTTTTTATTTCAGATCGACACAGTTCGATAAAGAATGTATATGATAACCCAAATAATGGTTGGCAACACCCTCCATCCTCACACGTATATTACATAAGATACATCGCATATAATTTCATGAGGGAAATAAAAGACAAGGAGCTTCGCAAAAAATTTGTTAACATGAGTATTGTCCTTAACTTATTATTGTTTATACAAATAGAAATAATTTTTATATACTAATATGTATTTATTTTTTGCCACTTGGATTATGCGTTAACTGAGTCTACATATGAATACTATAGAGGAGAAATATGTAAATCTAACATACAAGAGTTATAGTGGGTGGACAATATTCCCATAGATAAATGGACAAGGGAGTTTTATGGAGGGAAACGATGGGGGCATATGACTACCAACCTCTTTGAATCAATGAACTCGATTTTGAAGGCCACTCGAAATCTATCGATTACAGCTTTGGTAAAATCAACATATTATAGGTTGGGCACACGTTTTGGTAAAAGAGGACATTAATGCACTAGAAAGTTGACTTTTGGACACGTCTTCAATGCTAACTACATGAAGGGTATCGAGGAAGAGGTATTCAAATCAAATACCCACAACGTTAAGCAATTTGATAGTCAAATATTTTGATTTTTGGTACAAGAAATAGTGAATCATAATGATGGTAAACCAACTACACACTTCAACATCTATCTCCAGAATCAAACATGTGAATGTGTCAAATTTCAAACTTTACATGTTCCTTGCTCACATGCCATTGCAGCATGTTCAAGCATTAGATAAGACTATTATGTTCATATAACTGATGTTTTTAAAGTACATAATGTCTTTAAGGTTTACGAGGAGAGCTTCTTAGGGGTACCTACTAAGACAACTTGGCCGCAATATGAAGGCGACACTATATGCCACAACAACACCATGTGCAGAAACAAGAAAGGTCATCCGAACGGTGCTCAAATTCAGACTGAAATGGAAAACATTGAAAGTATCCAAACAAGGTTGGGCCTTCTAGTTAGTTATATTCCTGAATATCATGTTTTTTTCATCGACAATTATTATTAAGAGCTACAATTCATGTGCTACAACACATACACGATGACAACATAACATAATCTTCAAAATAAACATATAAAACAATTGTTGATACAACAAAACACTAACTTCTAATAACGGCACAACATCTAAATAATAAAAAGACAATAATCATGACAACATGTAAAATTAAAACGGCTAAGACAAGTGGATCTTGAACGCCTCAGCGTACTTCTCCATCATGTGCAGAGAATATGCAATGAACATCCTCATCGTTTTCTACACGGTCCCAGTACTCGAGGTTATAACGCCCGTTTTCCTTTTATTTATGATTTTTCAAATAATTAGGAATTGTTGTGATGATTGTGTGTTTTGTATGCTTCGTTGGGATTTAAGTGAAATTACTAATATTATTGTTATTATTATTATTATTATTATTATTATTATTATGTTAGTAGTGAGATAGACTATGAAATAAATAATAATATAATAAGACAGTAAAATAAACTAAAGTTTTAGATATGGGAAGTTTGAAGGATGAGTAAATGTTAAGTTAGTAATTATAGAAAGGAGAGTGAGGGTAAAAGAGGAATAACATAATGAGGGACTTTTATAAAGAAAATTAGAGAGTAAGGGGATCATTTGATCGATCGTGAAAAAGAAAAGAAAGAAAGAGAAGAGAAAGAGGTTAGGGAAGAAGGAGATCCAATAGAGAATAAGAGAATTCATCACTTTAAGGTAAAGGTGGGATTTCTTTCATCTCTTAAGTGTTAGATGATGTATGTGTTTGGGTATAAATTGTTAGGTTGATGTTGTTGATAGTAGTTTGAGGTTTTTGTATGAACTTGATGAAAAAAGAATAGATCCTAACGAGTTAGAATGAGTAGGTTTATTCATGATATTGCATATAAAATATTGTATGTTATTGTTGCTAAATGTTGTTGATTTTGGTTGTGAAATTTGTGCACTATGGGGACTGAATTAGGGATGAAATTGGGGTTTAGAAAGCAGAAAAATGTTGATAGCATAATTGTTGTCACGCGCGTACTATCAGGCGGTAGAGTTAAGTCGTTGGGCAATAGCTTGGACGCCAGACAATAATTAGTAAGAGTAGCATGGAATGTTACTGGTTTTAGGAATTTGGTGAGAAGGTACGTCGCTTGTGTAGCGCCAGGAGAAGCCCTGGACATTGCTTGTGCACCGTCGGACGATGCGAGAGGTGTATGCCATAATTGTTTATTTTTTTTTGTTGTTTTCTCATGTTTTCTTGTTGCTTTGTTAAGGACTTCATAATGATGTATTTTAGGAGATTGTTGTGAATCATATTATGAAAATGTTATGATGCATGTCTAATTAGATAAATGACGTGTGCACATGTGGGGTGTGAGTGTCTATTTGGATTCCTTGATGGAATCGATGTTGTTGTTGTTGAGGTGATTGTGTGCCCATGTAGGATATGAGCAATCACGATTTTCGTGTGCCCATATGAGGTGTGAGCGACTAATATAAGTTCTAACAAGAACTATGATCATGAAACATGGATCGAATTGGTACCACATGCATTGAGTCTAGTTGTGTCTCACTGCATTTATGACAGTCGTGTTGCATGATGTTTGATGTGATTATCTATATATGAATTAAAGTGTGTGATGTTATTGATTGTTATGATGTGGATGAATAACTTGACGATTTATGCTCTTATATTTATATCATCTCTTCCTTTTGATTGATTTGAGGACCTCACCCCTTATGTTTGAATGTTTCCTCTATGTGGGTAACATACAAATAATCATGAGTAATCAGAGTTAGTGGTCGATGAAGTCGAAGTACCTTATGTTAGTGGCATCTGCTCTGATATGTAACATTGGAAGTCGAGAACGCTTTACTTTTAATTTGTTTGCTAAAGAATGTTAGATTTTCCCTTATGTTTTTGTAAACTAATGTTACCTTATAAAACTAATGTTTTTACATTTGAGATGATTTACCTTTTGTTGTATAATGAAGTAAATCTAGATTACTTTAGTTTTATGTTACATGTATTGAAAATAGCAAATGTGTGATGAAAGTAATGCCTTGACTTCTTATTAGAAATTATTTTACTCTGATTTTTCAATTAAATTATGCAGGGGAAGTTAGGGTGTTACAAAGTGGTATCAGAGAAGGTCGGTTGGTCTGACCAAGTAGTCGAGTCGTTGAGTCATAGTTGTGTGTGTGAAAGTTGATTACTGATGATGTAAGTTCCTTAACCATTGTTTTATGTTGTTGATGCGTAACAGATAGAGAATGGCTGGAAGGAATGATGCTACACTTGCTTCCGCTTTGCATGTTGTTGCATAAGCTGTGAAGAATCTGCCTAATACTGAGAATAACGAGAGTGATGAGTTTTAGAAGAATAGTCCTCCTACTTTCAAGGGAAGGTATGACCCAGATGGAGTGGAGGAGTGACTCAAAGAGATTGAGAGGATCTTTCGGGTGATGGATTGTCCTGAGGAACTGAAGGTGCGGTTGGGTACTCACATGTTATCCAGAGAAGCTGATGACTGGTGGGTTAGCACTCACCAACGATTGGAAGTGACTAGTGAGGCAATCACCTGGGTTATGTTCAGTAGAGAGTTCTTAAGGAAGTATTTTCATGAATACGTTCGAGGGAAGAAAGAGATTGAATTTCTAGAGTTGAAACAGGGTAGTATGTCAGTCACAAAGTATGCTTCCAAGTTCTCAGATTTGGTCAAGTTTTATCTGCATTATAGTGAGGCGACTGCAGAGTTCTCGAAGTGCATCAAATTTAAGGATGGATTGAGGCCTAAGATCAAATAGGTGATTAGTTATCAATAGATCAGAAGATTTCCAAATTTGGTTGATTGCTGTAGAATCTTCGAAGAGGATAGCAAGGCTCGATCGACTCACTTTAGGGGGTTGGTCGAGAGGAGAGGAAAACAGTAGATGGACCGTGGAAAGCATTATGCAACTTCTGCTGATAAAGGTAAGTAGATGTATGTTTATGGCAAGAAGCCAAGTGGGGGATGAGCTCTTGTTCCTCTGAAGTGTTATAGATGTGGTGAGTTGGGTCATCGTGTTGGTGAGTGCACGAGTGACGTGAAGAAGTGTTTCAAATATGGATAACCTGGACATTTGATTGTTGATTGCAAAGTTAATATGGTAACTTTCTACAACTGTGGAGAGCAAGGCCATACTAGTACTCGTTTCCATAACCTGAAGAAAGCTACAACTAGAGGAAATGTATTTGCTCTGACAGGAACTCAGACTTCCAGTGATGATCAATTGATCAAAGGTATTTGTTACATTAATAATATGCCTTTAAGTGCTATGATAGATATTAGTGCTACTCATTGTTTTATTGTTGCTGATTGTGTGAGAAGGCTAGGTCTTGTTGCTTCTCCTATGAAGGGAGAAATGGTTATCGAAAATCTTATAAAGGGATATGTGACTACTTCTTTAGTCTGTTTGAACTGTCCTCTGTCAATTTATGGTAAGGACTTTAGTGTGGATCTTATTTGTTTTCCGTTTGGAGGTTTAGATGTAATCATGTGAATGAACTGGTTGGAATTCAATCATGTTCACATCAATTTTTTTAGTAAGTCGGTGTGATTTCTTACTCCTAATGAAGAAGGAAGTTGGTTATCTATCTGCTAGAGAGTTGAGGAAACTCTTGGATGAAGAAGCTCATGTGTTGGCATAGTTTGCATCCTTGTCGGTAGAGAGTGAAACGACGATTAGTGAGTTTCAAGTAGTAAGTGAATTTTCGGAAGTGTTTCGAGATGACATTGTTGATGTGCCACCGGAAAGAGAGGTGGAGTTTAGTATTGACCTCATACCCGGTACTAGGCCTATTTCCATGGGACTGTACCAGATGTTGGCATCAGAGTTAGTAGAATTAAAGAAGCAATTGGAAGAATTATTGGAAAAGAAGTTTGTAAGGCTGAGTGTGTCACCTTGGGGAGCTCTAGTGTTGTTGGTGAAGAAAAAGGACGGTAGTATTAGGTTGTGTATTGACTATAGACAGTTGAATAAAGAAACAATTAAGAACAAGTATCAATTTCCAAGAATAGATGACTTGATGGATCAGTTGGTGGGCGCTCGTGTGTTTAGCAAGATTGACTTGCGGTCGCGTTATCATCAGATATAGGTAAAGGATGAAGATATTCATAAAATAGCTTTCAGGACTCGATATGGACATTATGAGTATGTACTTATTCCATTTGGAGTTACTAATGCACCTGGAGTATTCATGAAATATATGTATCGAATTTTCCACGATTATCTGGATTAGTTTGGGGATGTCTTCATAGATGACATTCTAATTTACTCTAAGTCAGACAAAGAACATGTTAAACATCTACGGATTGTATTGCAAGTGTTGAAAGAGAAGAAGTTGTATGCTAAGTTATCAAAGTGTGAGTTTTGGTTGAAAGAGGTGAGTTTTCTTGGTAATGTCATTTCAGGTGATGGCATTGTTGTGGATCCATCCAAGGTAGATGCAATTCTAAACTGGGAAGCTCTGAAGTCAATGACTGAGATCAAAAGCTTTTTGGGACTAGCTAGTTATTATCGTAGATTAATTGAAGGTTTTTCAAATTTGGCACTTTCATTGACTCAATTAACTTGTAAGGATATGACATTTGTGTGAGACATCCAGTGTGAGCAGAGTTTCATTGAGCTAAAGAAGAAGTTGACTACCGCTCTAGTTTTGATTTTACCTAAACCAGATGAACCGTTTGTAGTGTATTGTGATGCTTCTTTGATGGATTTGGGTGGTATGTTAATGCAAGATGTTCAAGTAGTGGTGTATGTTTCACGTCAGTTGAGAATTCATGAGAGGAAATATCATATCCATGATTTAGAATTAGCAGCAGTAGTGTTTGTACTAAAGATTTGGAGGCATTATATGTATCGCTCTAGATTTGAAGTGTTTAGTGATCATAAGAGCTTAAAATATCTTTTCAACCAGAAGGAGTTGAATATGAGACAAAGACGTTGGTTGGAATTCTTGAAGGATTATGATTTCGGCTTGAATTATCATCTCGGTAAAGCTAATGTCATGGGTGATGCTTTAAGTCGGAAGACTTTGCATATGTCTGCTATGATGGTTAAAGAGTTTGAGTTAATTGAGAAGTTTAGAGACATGAGTTTGGTTTGTGAATAGACATCTCATAGCGTGATGTTGGGAATGTTGAAGATTAACAATGATTTTCTCAATAGTATCAAAGAGGGCCAGAAGTTGGATGTGAAATTAGTGGACTTGATGGTTAGAGATGAGTGTGCATGAAGCATTGATTTTCGAGTTGAAGAAAAAGGTGCGCTAAAATTCCGTGAACGGATTTGTATTCCTGATGATTCTGAATTGAAGAGAATGATTCTTGAGGAGAGTCCCAAAAGTAGCTTGAGTATTCACCCAAGCGCTACAAATATGTATCGGGATTTGAAAATGATATTTTGGTGGTCTGGATTTAAGTGTGACGTGGCTCACTTTGTTTATGCTTGTTTGACTTGTCAGAAGCCGAAGGTGGAACATCAAAAAACTGTTAGTTTGATGCAAACGTTGGATATCCTGGAGTGGAAATGAGATTGAATTTCTATGGATTTCATCATAGGGTTGCCTAATACTCCGCGAGGACACTATGAGATTTGGGTAATTATTGATAGAATGAGGGAGTCGGTGCATTTTATTTCGATTAATATCAATTTTTGTTGCAAATGTTGGCAGAGATTTATATCCGTGTTATTGTAAAGTTTCATGGAATTCCTTTGAGTATTGTGTCAGATAGAGATCCGAGGTTTACTTCTCGATTTTGGGAAAGTTTGCAAGAAAAATTGGGTTCGAAGCTGAAGTTGAGTTCAGCTTATCATCCGCATACGGATGGACAAACAGAGAGAATTATACAATCTTTGGGGGGTCTGTTAAGGGTTTGTGTGCTTGAACAATGAGGTGCTTGAGATAGCTATTTTTCGTTGATCGAATTCACATATAACAACAGTTATCATTCAAATATCATAATGACACCTTTTGAAGCGTTGTATGGTCGAAAATGTCGGACGCCTTTGTGTTGTCATGAGTCCGGTGAGAGTTTAGTGCTTGGACCTGATATCGTTCAGCAGACTATTGAGATGCTGAAGTTGAATTGAGAAAAGATGAAGACTTTGCAGAGCAGGCATAAGAGTTATCATGATAAGAGAAGGAAGGATCTTGAGTTTCAAGAAGGAGACCATGTATTCTTGAGAGTTACTCCGATAACTGGTGTTGGACGTGCTTTGAAGTCGAGAAAACTTACTCCTTGATTTAATGGTCGGTAACAGATTTCTTCAAGAGTTGGAACTGTTTCTTATAGAGTGGCGTTGCCACCGCGATTATCAAATTTACATGATGTATTCCATGTTTCGTATCTTCAGAAGTATGTTTTGGATTCGTCACATGTGATTCCGATGGATGAGGTTGAGGTGAGAGATAATCTTACGGTGGAGGTTTTACCAGAGCGTATCGATGAACGCAAAATGAAGTAGTCGAGAGACAAGGAAATTGTTCTCGTGAAGGTGATATAGGGAGGTTCTGAAGGTGGGAACATGACTTAGGAATTAAAGAGCAAGATGCGTGAGTTGTATCCAAGTTTTTTCACATCAGATAATTTTCGAGGACGAAAATGTTATAAGTGGGGGAGAGTTGTAACGCCCCATTTTCCTTTTATTTATGATTTTCAAATAATTAGGAATTATTGTGATGATTGTGTGTTTTGTGTGCTTCGTTGTGGTTTAAGTGAAATTACTAATATTATTGTTATAATTATTATTATTATTATTATTATTATTATTATGTTAATAGTGAGATAGACTATGAAATAAATAATAACATAATAAGACAGTAAAATAAACTAAAGTATTAGATATGGGAAAATGGAAGGATGAGTAAAGGTTAAGTTAGTAATTATAGAAAGGAGAGTGATGGCAAAAGAGGAATAACATAATGAAGGACTTTTATAGAGAAAACTAGAGAGAAAGGGGATCATTTGATCGACCGTGAAAAAGAAAAGAAAGGAGTAGAAGAGAAAGAGGTTGTGGCAAGAAGAAGGAGATTCCATTGGAGAAGAAGAGAATTTGTCGCTTTAAGGTAAGAGTGAGATTTCTTTCATCTCTTAAGGGTTAAATGATGTATGTGTTTGGGTAGAAATCGTTAGGTTGATGTTGTTAATAGTAGTTTGAGGTTTTTGAAAGAAATTTATGAGAAATAAATATATATCCTAGCGAGTTAGAATGAGTATGTTTATTCACGATATTGCCCATAAAATATTGTATTTTATTGTTGCTAAATGTTGCTGAGTTTGGTTGTGAATTTCGTGCACTATGGGGATTGAATTGAGGATGAAATTGGGGTTGAGAAAGCAGAAAAACGTTGATAGCAGGATTGATGTCGCACGCGTACCACATGGAGGTAGAGTTGGACCGTCGGGCAATGGCTTGGAGGTCGGGAGGTAATTAGTAGGCGTTGCATGGAACGCTATTATTTTTGGGAATTTGGTGAGAAGGTACGCCACTTGTGCAGCGTCGGGCGAAGCCCTGGATGCCTGTGCACCGCTGGGCGATGCCATAAGCGTAGGCCATAGTCGTTTATTTTTCTTGTTGTTTTCGTATGGTTTTCTCGTTGCTTTGTTAAGGACTTCTTGATGATGTATTTTAGGAGATTATTGTGAAGCATATTAGGTGTGAACATGGTATGATGCATGTCTAATTAGATAATTGACGTAGTTGAGTTGTTGTTGGATAGCTTGTAGTTGTACTGATTGTTGAGTTGTGGTGGTATGTGGTTGTTGTCGAGTTGTTACAGTATGTTATTGTATAGTTGTATAATATGTTGTTGTTGTGGTTTAAAGTTGCATAATACATTGATTATGTGAGAGTCATTGTATGTTGTTGTTGAGGTGCATATCATTTGCATGAGTTGTAGGATGACGTGTTCCCATGTGGGGTGTGAGCGTCTATCAGAATTCCTTGATGAATCGATATTGTTATTGTTGAGGTGATTATGTGCCCATGTGGGGTGTGAGCAATCACAATTATCGTGTGCCCATGTGGGATGTGAGCGACTAATAGACGTTCCGACGGGAACTGTAATCATGAAACAGGGATCAAATTGGTACCACATGTATTGAGTCTAGTTGTGTCTCACTGCATTTATGATAGTCGTGTTGCTTGATCTTTGATGTGATTATCTGTATATGAATTGAAGTGTGTGATGTTATTGATTGTTATGATGTGGATGAATAACTTGATGATTTATGATATTATATTTATATCATTGCTTCCTTTTGATTGATTTGAGGATCTTGCCCCTTATGTTTGAATGTTGCCTCTACGTAGGTAACATGCAGGTAATCATGAGTAATTAGAGTTTGTGGTCGGTGAACTCGACGTACTTCACGTTAGTGGCGTCTGCTCTGATATGTAACATTGGGAGTCAGGAATGCTTTACTTTTAATTTGTTTGCTAAAGAATGTTAGATTTGTCTTTATGTTTTTGTAAACTAATGTTACCTTAGAACTAATGTTTTTACATTTGAGATGATTTATCTTCCGTTACGTAATGAATTAAATTTGGTTTACTTTATTTGTATGTTACATGTTTTGAAAAGAGTAAATGTGTGATGAAAGTAATGTCTTGACTTCTTATTGAAAATTATTTTACTCTGATTTTTCAATTAAATTATGCGGGGGAAGTTAGGGTGTTACAGAGGTAGGTGTCATCTGGGTTATTATTCGCCAAAGTTATGTACGAACAATAATATTCAATTTTTCAGACGCGTCGAATTGGACGATCGAACTGACGAAATCTGATGTTGATGGCCGATACAAGTGTTTTAAACTTCGATTCTGGATTCAAACTAAGACTCATGCATTTATCTGTTTAAAAAACAACACAATTCACAGACATGATTGTGCCATAGATGAAACAATCAAATGAGAAACATAAAAATAATACTTTCTTGTTTAGTAGATCCCTCTATTTATAGATCATCAGTTGAGTTGAAAAAATAATATTGGTTAAAAAAATTGGCGGGAAATAAAATTTAATATTTTTTTAATAATATATTATTTTAATAGTGAAAAATTTTATTATTTAAAATAAAATATTTTTAAATACTTTTTATTATTAAATATTATTTAAATAACTAAAATAACAAAAAAAAACAATTAGAAAACACCAGAAAATAAATATAAAGAAAAACGAAAAGAAAAAAGAGTCTTCATCTAAGATGACTGTCCCTCTAGGTGATTGACACCTCCACCATATTAGATGATATTAGAATAAAATATATTAAAACCAATCCATCAACCGTCATAAAAACGTGACATATTAGGATTTTTTTTCTAGCAAGTAGTATATTAAGAATTTATTTCCAATTTATGGCATTTGGAACAAAAACTTTAATTTTAGCTTTGCTATACTTATCTCTTAAATGTTGACCATATTGTATGTCATTTTTAAATATTCTACACGATAGACAAGATATTTTATTATTATTAACAAGTATAACTCAAATAAACCATAATAACTAACAAATACACTTACTTTTTTTTTTATCATACAACTATTTATTTTAGATATACACAAACAATGTGTGCTTGTGCCGACCTCAGGTCAACTCATTAGTCTTGTACCGTTTACTTACAATACGTCTTGATAGCATAGGAAAAGACAGTACGAATTTAGAGAAGTAAACGCAATTACAAGAAGCAGCCAAGTCAATAGTGGCCAATTTGCCTAATCATGTCTCAAGTTTTTAAATTCTTCATTCTTTGATTTATAGTAATAAATCTGTTAGACAGACACAAAATTTCAAAGCATGAAAACATCACACGTAATTCTCCACTCGTCTACATTTCAACTTGGAAGGGTTGAAGAGGTAAAATAGTAGAGTGCACTCTCTTATGCCAAGTGTATGAAAAATCACGGGTTTACAATTGCGACTAAGGTAGAAAATGAGCTATGTTTACTAGTTTTAAGGTTGAGAAAGTTTGGAATGAATGGAGATATTCTTGTCGAAGAAATGATGGTTAGAGGAAATTGGGTCCCTTACTCCTTCTAGATATTCTAAGTCGGTAACATGGAAAGAGAAGACTTCATTAATAAGGGTGGCATGTTTTACATTTATTTCATAAATAGTTTTGAGAATGTTAGAACTAACTCTCGATTAAAATTGTATCATTTTATTCTGAACTTTTCCTGTAATATTATTAACATGAAAATTAAAATCAAATATTTTATATATTATAGAGGTTAAATTTAATATAAATTAATTTTGTAATGTTTGAAATAAAATAATAAGAAAAGAATAATATAAAAATATTTTTAAAGACCAAAATCAAATAAAAAATCATATTAAAAAAATAAAGTAAAAAGATAAAATAAGGGTCAGTTTGTTTTGACATTTTTTAAAAATTATTTTTATAGAATAACATAATTTTGTATAAAAAAAAATTATAGAAAAACTTTCATAAAAACTTTAAATGAAAATTTGGTTCGAATTGTTATTCTTAAAATGTTATTTTAGATATTTCATTATTTTATTAAAATTTTATTTAGGTATCAAAATTTCAAAAAATCAGTTAAAACTATTTCAAATGGATTCTCATAAAAATCATTTTTGAAATACAATTTAAAAAAAAACGATTTCGACTATCTTTTAATTTTCAACAATGTATATTTATGTTATTGAATATCAAAATTAATCTTTCAATTTTAAAAAAAATGAATATAAAAAATTTTGTAATATTTTAAAAAACGATTTTATAAAATTTATTTTTAAAAATAAAATAAAAAAATTTTAAAGCTGAAATAAATAGGCCCTATATTTGTAGGAATTAATTACATATTCAAACTTATAAAGTTTGTAAAATTTAATTTGCTCAACGCTTTCCTTGATATCACATTCACACGGTTGATTAGATATTTTATTTATTAAAAAATTTAAATGTAGATATTTAATATTATTTTAGTTACAAAATGGATATAAACTGTCTTTTGATAAATCAATAACCATCCACACAATTAAAAAGGTACAAGGTGAGAACTTCTATAAACCACATAAATTACTATTTAACAATAGAGGATAAAAGTGTTGGCAAAAAATATATTTTAGGGTTAAATATAAGAAAAATATAATATTAAAAAAGTATTTAATCTAAACATTTTGAAACAAATATATAAATATTTTATATTATAAAAAAATAAATGGTGATGTTTTACTCCAAAATAAAAAAAACAAAAACTTTTAAAGAATATTCACAAAAAATTATATTTACTTTCTGAACTTAGAATCCAAAACTTTTAATCTAAAGTTTTTCATCTTACTAAAGATAACACAAGAGTATATTTGTGTCCGTTTAAATTTTCTCGTAAATATCTCAGAAAAATAATAGTGTGGAATATTAATGTTATTAGGATTATTTGGTTTGAAGATAATCGTTTTTTGCCTTTTGTGGAGTCGGAGTGGAAGAAGATTAAGGTGACGGGCAGAAGTGATTTCGTGTTGAAGGAAAAATGGAGACTGTTGAAAGGCAGCTTGCGGTATTGGAATAATCAAGTCTTTTGCAGGATTAATTTGGATATTGAGGAAGATAGTAGGATAATTAATGAAATTGATGTAGTGTTGGCTGATTGTGAAGATGCGGAGGTGGAGGATTAAGCAAAAAGTCGTAAGGAAGCCAACATTAAATTCTGGCAGCATTTAAACGCGAAAGAGAACATGTTGATCCAGAAATCTAGGATCAAATGGGAGGGAGAAGGTGATGCTAATACCAGGTTCTTCCATAGTTCTTTGAAATCGAGACGGCGGAGGAATTTCATTAGTTCTATTATTGTTGATCAAGGATTGGTAGAAGGAGTGGGCGAAGTTAAGGCTGAAGTTGTGAGACATTTTGAGGAATGTTTTACCGAAACAGATCAGATATGTCTCGTCCCTGATGGTATTATGTTTGAAAGTTTATCAGAAGCTGACAGTTGTGGTCTTGAAGCTAACTTTACGGAGGTGGAAATAAGGAGGCGTTTTGGGAGTGTGGCGGGTCGAAAAGCCCAGGGCCTGATGGATATAACTTCTTCTTTTTGAGAAAATGTTGGGATTTCATTAAACATGATGTTTTTCAGGTTCTTCAATGACTTTCATTCTAATACGCGTTTATCCAAAGCAATAACTTCTTCTTTTCTCACTTTAATCTCTAAGAAAGACAATCATCTTGGTCTTTCAGATTATCGCCCTATTTGTCTTGTTGGTAGCTTATACAAAGTTGTTTCGAAGCTTCTCGCAGGTAGATTGAAGAAGGTACTGGGGACTGTTATTTCAAATTCGCAGAGCGCTTTCATTCCTGGGAGGCAATTATTGGATGGAGTTCTTATAGCTAACGAAATAATGGATTTTGCGGAGAAGGAAAGTAAGGGTTGTTTGTTCTTTAAAGTTGATTTCGAAAAAGCTTATGATAAGGTCAATTGGTGTTTCCTTAAGTATATGCTTCGCCAGATGGGTTTCGGTAACCGTTGGTTAAGATGGATGGATGTAACCGTTTTTTCTAGCTCTATGTCGGTGTTAGTGAACGGGAGTCCAACGAAGGAGTTTCACGTCACAAAGGGTTTACGCCAAGGGGATCCGTTATCTCAAATTTTGTTTGTAATTATTGTTGAAGGTCTATCCGGTTTGGTCAGGAAATCCATTGAAACAGGTAAATTTTCCAGGTTTATGTTTAACAGTCATTGTTCGGTATTCTTCAGTTTACCGACAATACGTTGTTAATTGGAGATGACTCTTGGAAGAATTTGTGGGCTCTAAAAACGTTTCTTAGAGGTTTTGAAACTATCTCTGGACTGGGAGTTAATTTTCGAAAAAGAAAACTCATTGGCGTTAATATTTCTGCTCATTTCTTGCTGGCTGCTGCGAATATTTTGGCATGAAGGATCGAAGTTTCGCCCTTTAATTTCCTTGGTATTCCGATTGGCTTTAAATCGAGGAGAATTACTTGTTGGGATTTCTTAATCAAGAAGCTAAAATTGAAGCTTTCAACTTGGAAAAGGAGGTTATTAAATTTGGGTGGTCGTATTATCTTAATCAAATCTATGTGGAGCAGTCTCCTTACTTTTATCTTTTCCTTCTTCAAAGCTCTGATCGATGTTTGCAAGACTATTACTAAAATTCAGAATTCGTTCCTTTGGGGTGGTGAAGTCAGTTCTAGGAAAATCCATTGGGTGGCGTGGGAGAATTTGTGTTAGCCTCTAGGTAAAGGTGGGCTAGGGCTGAAGAGTGTTCACGAGTTTAATCTGTCGCTCTTGCTGAAATGGAGATGGTGAATTCTCAAGGGAGAAAGTGTAACCCCCCCCCCCCCCCGTATTTAATTAATTAATTTAATTAAATATTATTGTCTGTGTTTTCCCGATTTTAAGTTCTTAAGCGTTGTTTTGTCGTTTGTGTCGTTAAGTTGTTTAAGTTGTTTAAGTTGATTTGTATGTTGCGGGTTAAGTTGGGTTTGAGTGGTTTAATTAATTAAATTAAGCCGAATGAATAAAATAGGTGTTAATGAAATAATATTAAGTTGGGCCTAGTTTTGTGGTGTAAGAGTAGTAAGTTGGGGTGCTAAGTTAAACCCATTAGTAATTAGGCTAATTAGGGAGTGTTTAGTAAAAACAAGCTGAAAACCTAATTAGAGAGAGATAATAAGAATTTGTAAGAGAGGGAAGAACAAGTCTTAGAGGAAGATCAAGAAGAGGCTAGGTTAAAGATTTTCGTGGGAATTTTTGCGGTGAATTCAAGCTGCCTTCAATCCAAGGTATGAGTGGGTTTGAATTACATAACTGGGACTAGATGATTGTATATAGGTTAGGATTTTAGTGTAATTTCATTGCTATGTTTTGTGATATGATTGTTGTTGTCAATTTCTTGTTGATAATTGATGAAGAAGCATGTCGTTCTTGTTGCATTGCTGATATGAATGTTGTTGTGTTCTGTTATTTGTGTCGTTATTGGATTGTTGTTGCATAATTTGTGTAGAAGGAGTTAGGGTTCGTAAAACTCGATCATAGAATTTGATAGATGAATAGATACATGAGTTTTTGACAGTAAAATCAATGTAGAAGCCCAATTAAGATTGAATATAATGAAGAAAGTGTGAGAAAGTGTGAGAAGAAAGTAGATAGATGAATAGATACATGAGTTGTTGATTATGTTGTTGTTGTGGCATGCCCTTCATAGTTGCATACATGTGCATATTTCAAGTTGGAACGTATGCTCGATTCAAGTTGGCCTAGATTGGTAAATAAGTTGATGATGCCTCAATAACCTGGAAATGTTTTAAGTTGGGAGTTTTACTCCAAATGGTACCACATGCATATAAGTTGAGTCGCATTGAGTCGCATAATGATTATGTTGTTTGTTGAATGTAAGTTATATGTTGAGGTTGCTTGTTGTGTGAAGTGGTGTGATTATATGATTATCTTATTTACATATTGATTATCGTATCCTATTTATGTTATTCGATATCTCACCCATTCTATTTGAATGTTGCCCTCTGTTGGTAGCGTGCAGGAATAAAAGAGTTCAGTACTTAGTAGCTCCGAGTCGGTGTTTGTCTCTCTAATACGTAGCACTTCAGGGGGATGAACGTATGTTTTATCTTTGTGATTTTGCTTTAAGTTATGAACTAGTTTTAAGTTATTTTATGTTGAAGAACCAAGTTGAGATTATTTTAACATTGATTTATTTGAAGTTGAATTAAAGTTGAACATGTTGATCTGTTGCGTTGTTTTTCGAAGTTATTATATTAATGAAGATGTTATTTGGTTTTAAAGTTGGAAAAATGTGATATCCCATGTTTGTTGATAAAATATTATAACTCTGACTTATTAATTAAAGCCGGGTAGAAATAGGGTGTTACATTAGCGGTATCAGAGCAGGTCGGTCGGTCTGACCAAGTTGTTGAGTCTTAGTTATCTAACAATCGAGTATTGTTATGTGGTTCTAACTTTTGTTGTGTTGTAGTGTTAAGTTGAGATGGCTGGAAGAAACAATGCTGTGATGGCTGCTGCAATGCAAGCAATGGCTCAGGCTGTGCAGAACTTGCCGAATGTTGGTGGGAATGACGAGCCTCGAACCTTTGCGACTTTTCAGAGGGAGAAACCGCCTACCTTCAAGGAAAAGTATGACCCTGATGCTGCATTGGTTTGGTTATAAGATATTGAGAGTATTTTCCGTGTGATGGATTACACTCCAGCACAAAAGGTTCGTTATGGAACTCATATGTTGGCAGTTGAAGCTGATGAATGGTGGTTGGAGACCATAGAAAGATTAGAAGCTGCAGGTGAACAAATCACTTGGTTATTTTCCGTAGGGAGTTTATGAGGAAGTATTACCCTGAAGATGTGTGTGGTAAGAAAGAGATTGAATTTCTTACGGTGAAGCATGGCAATATGTCGGTGACGGATTATGCTGCGAAGTTCATGGAGTTGTCAAAGTTTTATACACACCATGATGCAACGACTGCTGATTTTTCAAAGTGTATCAAGTTTGAGATTGGGTTGCGCTCTGAGATTAAAAAGGCTATAGGGTATCAAAAGATTCGTGTTTTTACCGATCTGGTGGATAGTTGTAGAATCTTCGAGGAAGATAACAATGCTCATTACAAGATTTTTACTGATCGGAGAGGTAAGAATCAGCAGAACCGTGGCAAGCCTTATGATGCTCCAGTTGGTAAGAGTAAGAACAAAGTTGTTACGGGTCAGAGGACTAGTGGGGGAGATGCTCCTGCTGGTATTGTTTATTTTAGGTGTGGGCAACCGGGACAGAAGAGTAATGTGTGCACTGCTGAGGTGAAGCGTTGTTTCCGTTGTGGAAAAGTTGGGCATGCGATATCTGATTGCCCGTATAAAGAGATGATATGTTTTAACTGTGGTGAAGAAGGACATATTGGTAGCCAGTTCCAAAAGTCGAAGAAAGCAAGGTTTGGAGGGAAAGTGTTCTCTCTAGCTGGGACTTAGACAGCTAATAAGTGTCACTCCTAGGATTTTCATCCTAGTACAAACGCGAAAGTGACGCGGAAAAGGTAGAGTCGCCAGCCAGGCATTTTTATCCCAAATGAAAGGGAAAGGTAATGCTGCACAAACCTAAGAGAGAAGGAAAGGATGAGGTCATGAAAACCAAAGATCTGGGTTTGGGAGTCGGTTACAACCTGGGAAGGTATTAGCACCCCAGATCGTCTGTTGTACCCGACGGGATCCACTGTTTGTTTGTTTCAACGAGTGAGAAATAAGAAGTTGCTGAACAAAAATAAATGCTAACGTGAACTAGTATGAAAAAGGGAACTAGAAAAGAAAATGGAAAGAAAGAGGGAAATGTAAGGAAAATAAAGAATATGCTCGAACGAGCCCTACCCCACTGCCTACATACCTCATCAGGAAAATGAGGATCAAAGTCGACGTAGTTCGCCTAACTAAGGCGGGAACTATTTATTTATGCTTTTTATGCGTTGAAACTGCTTATGTCTATGCTCAGGTGTTGCAGGCTCGTCTGATACGAGTGCGTTTACCGTCTTGCAAATGAGACAAGTTGTCGCAAGTTCGCGTTGAGAGTGAGTGAGGTGAGAAAAGAATTCCTGAAGGAAAAGATGATTCTTCTTTGTTATTTTGTCTTTTAGAGAAGTATTTTGATTTTGTTTGTTTGTGAACCTTCTCATACTAAGACTTATTCATCGTGGTAGATGACTTACACCTCGCCCCGAAACAGGACGCGTATAAGTAACCCACGGCAATGTCTCGTGTCATACGAGAAAGTCAACCTTTATTAGTTGTTTTTCACTTTTCTTTGTAGATGAGAAAGAAAGCAAGGTGGACCAAAAGGGAAAAAGTCTAATGGAAAAACTAATTATCCTAGTGTTGTCATGTATGGATGAACCTAGGTTAGTGCGGTTTTCTATTCATAATGCGAGAAGGAAAAGAAAAAGGGAAATAAAATACAACTTACTTCCTAAGGAAGTTAAGTCGATTCTAAAGGGGATTAGCATGGTGTCTGATGCGTGTTTTTTGCAAGTGTACGAACACGTCAGAGTAATATAAAAGATTGTCGAATCCACAAAGACCAAGTGTCAATCTATCGTACCTGTTGTTATGGTGTGTATCTAAGGCAATTGAATATAATGGTTTTAAGAAATGCGCAATGGTAAATAAAATAATAATTTTAAACAATTAATAAAGAGAGGCTCGAATGTAATTCACGTAATCAATTGATAATCTGGTACTTGTTAATAGAACTACTTATGGGCAATGTTTTCTACTTTGAAAAGAACTAATTTAACAGGAACTGCCGCTTTCGCGTATTCAGAACCGAGTTGTACTCTCTAATCAACCCCTCCTATTGTCACGGATAAAAAGGTGTGTACTGCGTTAGAGTAGTAAACCTATTTTTAAGAAATATAGTATCTTGACTAAGTTGAAAAGTACTTTAACCTAGATTTCTTAGCAAAAAGAGGTTCTCACGAACCAGACTCTAAACTTCTTAACGCGTCCGAAAATCGTTTTAAAATCTCTTTTCTTTTTAATCTAAAAACTCCTAATGAACTAGACAAAGCGCTATTGGTTGTTTTTGAAATAGTTAAAAACAATTAAACTTATATTGAAAGTTAAAATACCCCTTAAGTGTTTCTACAAACAATTGTATGGATTACTGGTTCAATTACGATCCTTACATTCTAACCTTTATGGATTTAGTTAGACATAGTAAAGTAAAAGTTTTTTTTATTATTTTTCATAAAAGTAATTAGTGCGAGTGCGGAAAGTAAATAAAAGTAGTGCGAGTGCGGAAAGTAAATAAAAGTAGTGTGAGTGCGAGAAATAAAGGTATTTAAAGCAAGTGTGGAAAATAAATAAAAGTAGTGCGAGAAAAAAATAAAGTAAAGCGAGTGCGGGAAATAAATAAAAGTAAAGCAATGCGGAAAGTAAATAAAATAAAGCGAATGCGGAAAAATAAAATACGAACTGGAATTAAAATGGCGGCAGGATTAACTTCCTCCCAGAATGCTCCAAAACTCGATCACACAGACGTATACAGACTCAATCACTCGATTGCAGTAACACCCTGATGTGGAATGATAACTACTTTAAAACTGATATATGCCTAAGAGATTCTAAGTTTGGATCATAAAAACGAAATTCTAAAGTCCTATTTATATGCAAACATTAAGTGAGAAAAGACCAGGATGCCCCCTCCACTAAAAAGTGGAGGGAAACATTTTTGCCTTGTGGCACCCGCCACAAGGCCATGGCACCCGCCATGAGTACAAAATGGTGGAGAAAGTGGGGATCATGGGCTTTGGAAGTTGTGGAGTGATCTTGAGACGTGGCCACGTCATGGCTGTCCCCATGGCGTCAGCCATGGTGGATGCCGTAAGTGTAAAAAGCTGAATTTCTTGGTTTTCGTCTGTTTCAACTCCTTTTTTGCTCATTTTCTTGATTTAGGCCCCGATTAAATAAAAAACCTGAAAATAAAGAAAAACAAAGTAATAACATAACAAAATAGCAATAAAAACTAAGAATGCGTGTGAAATCGGAGTCAGAAATACGGTGAAATTTAGTGTTATCAAATCCTCCCACACTTAGACCTTTGTTTGTCCTCAAGCAAACATTTAAAGCTCAAAAATGAAGAAAACTGGTGTCAACACGTGATTTGGGCTAAGAGGGATTCTAAGTTCAAGTCAGGATGCAGTGACATGTACTAACTAAGTGAACCAAGGGTACCATAATAACACAAACACAGACTTCAATCCTATATTAACCACCCCATGTCATCCCACAATACCTAGGCCTATCTTCTCATCTCTTTTTGGGTCCTTTTCATTCAGGCGCAATCACATTAAGCCCGTTATCCATACATGCTTCATAGTAGAGTGACCGGTTAGTGATTTTGATCCAAAACATAGGGTTTCTGGCACATAAGCATGTGTAAACCCGTTTTATTTGACCTAAATGTAGTTGCGGGAGATCGGATCGTAATCCGCCCTACCAAGTTCAGTGCCAGATACCTCTGAACCAACTAACAATAGGTGACTGCAATTTTTTTCTTTTTGTGGAAAAAAAATTGTTCTTCTCTTTTTTCGGTTTAAATGACTTTGTGAGGGTCACCTATCCCAGAGTTTGCCTTTTTCTTTTTTTATTAGCACTGATTCATTCACTTATGTTCATCGCCCCCTATGTAGAGCATGTTTAGGCCGGAGCTGACTGCTAGAATAAACTACTTAGGACTATTTTTGAACGATAATAAAGGCCATGGTGTGCGGGGTTCAGGAGTGATTCCTATATTCAAGAGGTCTATGGTGCTAAAATGGTATTGATGTTTCAAAAAGTTTACCCAAGTCACCACATCCTAATCCAAACCTGTCTCAAAGCCCAAAAATCATGTGAAACAACATTGTTTTCTTTTAAAAATTTTTTTTGGTAAGGCTAAGGAAATGGGAAAAATGAGGATGTACTAAAGATACACTATACTGGTGAATCGTCAGAGTCACGCATTATCTAAGAAAAGTTAAACTAAATAACTAACTAAAAAGGAAAATAACAGAAAGCAAATAAATAACTAGAAAGGGAAATGACAGAAAGCAATAAAATCCCCTCTCACACTTAAATCGAACATTGTCCCTAATGATTCAAAATAAGATAAGGAGAGTAACCTAGAAAACTACTGCGGAGGAGCACTGGTGCCCTCGCCGTCCTGCTGTGATGGTCTGGAACGACGGGATCTACTGCGCTGCTGGTCCCTTCGGTCAAGTCGTGCTGATAAGGCAGCCTGGGCACCCCGGACCTCTTGAAGGTTACCTAGGATGGAACCCTAAGTGGCCTCCATAAGCTGGTGGTGCCGGCGGTTGACTTCTCGCTGACGGGCCTACTCTTATGTGATGTCGGTCAAGGCACGACAAACGTTACTGTAGACACGATCCGATACTGATCGCAATTGTTGCATGAAGCTCATGTTGTCCGTCAGTTTTTGCGAAATAGTAGAGAGTAGGTTGTCTCGCCTTTCCTCTCTAGTCGTCATATCACGCCACATCTCCTTAGTGACATAGAATCCAGGTGCAGCACCTGCAACAGGGTTAGAGGAAGATGGTGCGGTGTGTGACTGTGACGGTGATGGGGGATATGTGAGGTATGGGAGAATGTTCTCTCCGATCATATTCTTCATCAGTGTCATGTGCCTCCCCATCAGGAATATTAGGAGGAAGTGGACCCAAAACAGGTGGAGCATTCAGATCATAGGTCCAGTTCCTTTCATTATGTACATCGGTACGTCTACTGCAAGGTAAAGCAACAGATGGGATAGCTACCCCATGAACCATCAACTCATAACCACCTGCTCTCCTCGTTCGACATAATTTCATGTCTTTTAGAAATTTTAAATTAATTGTGTGAGGAGGTAGTGGTTCAAGTGTAGCTATCTCATTGTTCAGGTCAAGAGCCCGAGCAATAGACGTAACAAGTCCTCCAAAAACAATCGGTCCTGTTTTATTAATAGTTAAAGCCATGTGTGCAAGCATAAACGGGACCAGATTGATATGAGAATTAGTGAGGCATCCTTGCAAAAATAGGAGCTCTTTAGCGTTTACCTTATTTGGACTCTCCCAGCCAAAAATAGTACATGCCAAAAGATATCTGAAAACTCTTATGGACGGGTTATGGATGGTCGACGCAAGTATTCCTTCAAAAGAATTTATTGAAGTACTTGACAGCCTTTTCCAGAAGGAAAATACCTCGGCCGACCATTCCGCATCCAAAGGTGCCTCACATATAGCACCTTCCCTATGAGGGATTCCTAACAAGCCTGTTAGTTCGCCAGTACTGTATTCGTATTAAATTCCAAACAATCTAAAATTAACAGTACCGACTATGCTAGCAGTGTTAGGACTGACAGTGTATATCAATGAACTTAAAAACTCAACTGTCAGCCTCTCATAGGTAGGTTCCTGATTAACAAAAATATTATGCAAGCCTAGAAAATCTAATAAATGAAAAACACTATGATATAGACCCAAAGAGTAAAGACAGTTATCATCGACGTACCTAGTCGAGAGAATTTCTCGACTCTGAAGCCTTTGAATAATTTTCCTTTGCCTATCACCCGATCTTCCATCGCAAAGAAGATATTCATTGAACTTCATTGTTGTTGCTCCTTGAGAAGTGAAAAGTGGTGAATAATGGTTTATGAGAGAAATGGTAAAGGTTGGATTTTTATGGTTTATGGTGGATGAAAATAAAAATGGATTTTGGATGGGTTTTATAGATGGTGAATGTTTTGGAAATGTGGGAGCTTTAATGGGGTTCAATGGGGTTTTTGGAAGTTGGAAAAATGGGTTTTGGAAGTTTGAAGGTGTGAAAATGGTGGGGATGAAGATTCATCCCCGAAATAAGGGAGGACGGCATGGCGCCCGCCACAAGGCTATTTTGCCTTTGGACCTTGGAATTTTCAATTCTTCTTTTGGGCCTTTTCCACCTTCGGTCTTCGGGGGGGGGGGGGGTCCGGATAGCGTTTTCTCCTTTCTTCTAAGGCATGAAGCTTGCATTTTTTTTATGAAGACAAAAATGAAAATATTTTTGTCTTTATATATTTTTTCTTTATTCGACATAAAATAAAATAAAATAAAATAAAAGAGAAAAATGAGATTAGTGCATGAAGTAATATATGCGATAATATAAAATATGTCTGGAGATGCGAGAAATAAAATAAAGCATGAAAAGGAAATTAAATACTAGGGTAATAATGTCAATGTAAAACGATCATGTGGTAGGCCTCTCTTCCTGGTTCGATCCACGAATCTCAGCTATATCCCTCTGAAGCTCTTCAATCTCCTGATATAGAGCATCGGCCTATGAGGCATGAGTGAGATCAGATACTTCGATCTGTAATGCCAAGTCCGCTACTTCTTGCTTGAGCAGGGCAGTCTCCTTGCGGAGCTCATAAATCTGGGTCTGTAGATCAGGCGGCTGCAAAGACATATTGTTAGACATAACAGTGATTCAGGGAGAAAGAGGTGTAGGAGTGTACTCAGCGGCGGGAGGTGATTTTGGCTCTTCGACAGTCTCTCCATAACCCTCTAAAGCATAACTCCAATTAGCAGGGTCGTGGACACTGGTCATCAGCGGGTTTGGTAATGTAAAGTAATGTATCACTTCGCCGTCGATCAGTAATCTAAACGTGTTGGGCTCAAAAGAGGCCCTCCTCATCAATCCTCTGTCAAGACAAAAGTCAACATCTAGGGTGGTGTAGCAGCAGAAGGTCCTGAGGTGCAATAATTTGCGAGACAAACCCAATGCAGTAGCAATCTGTGTAACAATCCCACCGACGGGTATAATGCCTACAGATGACCTGGCGACACTGGCAAGGCCCTTCAACAGAAAGTTTCCACAAGAAACTAGGCGTGACTGAGTCGCACAAAACAGTAGGAAAATCTCCTCTTCACTCAGCAGAGTCTCTGTATCTGGCAAACCGAGGAAAGTGTGTGCTAGAATCATCTGGAAGTACCTTAACGCAGGGTTGTGGATTACCTGAGAAAACTGAGTGGAAGGATCTTGGCTCCCTCCACCTGAGATGTTATACCAAAACTTTTCCACTTCTCTGCTCATTAAATACCCCATCGGTGTCTCTAGAATATCATCAGGAGTAGTCTGAAAACCTAGTAAATCACCAAACTCTTTGTGAGAGAAGGAGTAGTCAGTCCCGAACAACCTGAAAACAACATGTCCATCGGGTCCAGCCCAAGGATCATAGTCAAACGAGGTGAGGAACTCTAGAGTCAAGTTCATGTAAGTGTTGTTCATATCATCGAACTGGTCCCACTGGAGTTGGTGGCATAATAATCTGACGTTTGGCTCTATCCCTAAGGCATCCATGCAATCTTGGTCTGGGTACCGCGTAGGTGCCATAGGGCGTCTCATGTGGACATAGTAACGCTCTCTCTGTGCGTCGTCTCTGAAGACCACGTGCATGTCATCTGGGTTCTGCATTCTGCACAAGGTTAGCAAACAAGGGTCCTGAAATCACATAAAATATTCAATCGTTAGTCCTAACAGAATAACAAAGTAAAAAAATTAAAATAAAGTAAAAATAAATAAAAAGGTAAGTAAGATAAGAAAACCATGGGTTGCCTCTCATGCAGCGCTTGTTTAACGTCATTAGCTCGGCGACCGGATTTTACACATCATTCGAAGGATTTTGTGGATTACTCAAAGTATGGCAGGAGTATGTTGTTGGGATGTCACCTCCTTCGTAGGGCTTCAGCCTCTGTCCATTGATGATGAACGGTTTACATGTTTGGTTCTTGATTTCAATAGCACCAGATCTTAGAATCTTAAATACTTCGAAAGGGCCAGTCCATATCGAACGAAGCTTCCCTGGAAAAAGTCGTAACCTAGAATCAAACAGAAGAACAGGATCGCTTATTTTGAAGTCTTTTCTTATGATTCTTTTGTCATGCCAAGCTTTTGTTCTTTCTTTGTATATGATGGCATTTTCGTAGGCAGATTGTCTGAGCTCTTCTAATTTGTGGATATCAAGGATACGCTTTTCACCAGCAGTTAAGTAATCCAAATTCAAAGTTTTAATGGCCCAATAGGCCTTATGCTCCAACTCAAAAGGTAAGTGACATGATTTTCCATAAACTAGTTGATAAGGGGTTGTTCCTATAGGGGTTTTGAAAGCGGTTATATAGGCCCATAACGCTTCTTGAAGTTTCTGCGACCAATCTTTTCTAGATTTAGAGACAGTCTTCTCAAGAATTTATTTGATCTCCCTATTAGATACTTCCACTTGTCCATTAGTATGTGGGTGGTATGATGTTGCTACTTTATGCTTAACTCCATACTTGCTTAAAAGTTTATCAAATATTCTCGATATGAAGTGTAATCCTCCATCACTTATGACTAAACGGGGGGTTCCAAACCTGGGAAATATATAGTTTTTGAATAATTTGATGACTACTCTTGTGTCATTCATGGGTGCGGCGATAGCTTCAATCCATTTAGACATGTAGTCAACAACTACTAAGATATAATGATTTCCTAAAGATGGTGGGAACGGTCCCATAAAGTCTATACCCCATACGTCGAAGAGTTCTACTTCTTGGATATTTCTTAGAGGCATTTCATTACGTCTTGAAATATTCCCTGTACGTTGACATCTGTCACATTTGACAATGAAAGAATGGACATCACGCCATATGGTGGGCCAGAATAGGCCAGCTTGAAGAATCTTGGCGTAGGTCTTAGATGTGCTTGCATGTCCACCATAGGGTGC
Source organism: Lathyrus aphaca (assembly GCA_963966055.1). Lineage (NCBI taxonomy): Eukaryota > Viridiplantae > Streptophyta > Magnoliopsida > Fabales > Fabaceae > Lathyrus > Lathyrus aphaca. Next base: position 259,572,708 of record OZ014525.1, on the reverse strand, counting down.
AGAGTGACAATGCTCAATTATATTATGTACCTCCTTTTTTGGAACACAGTGGTGGAAAATGCCATTTTTACCTCTCTTGAAAAGAAATGGTTCGTCCCAATAGAAGTTTCTCACATCACTGTAGAACTTCTTCTTCCGGTGGTAATTTAGATCGGGGGGTATGATGTCAACGGCTAGGTAATTAACAAAGTATGCATACCAAGGTACATTAATTATAGCTAAGGATTTATGATAATGCTCATGTGGGTCTGGGTTATCATCTTCAATAGTTTCTAGTTGGGCTATCAGTCTATCATAGGCAAAATCGTCATTTATGGGCACTGAGTCAGGTTTCAGGTATTCTAGCCTAGAAAGGTGATCAGCTACTACATTATCTGTGCCTTTCTTATCACGGATATCTAAATCAAACTCTTGCAGTAATAGAATCCATCGAAGTAACCTAGGTTTGGCATCTTTTTTACTTAGTAAGTAACGAATGGCAGCATGGTCGGTGTAAACTATAATTTTGGCTCCTACTAGATAAGATCTAAATTTGTCTATGGCGAAAACTACAGCTAGGAGCTCTTTTTCGGTTGTTGCGTAGTTGAGCTGTGCAACGTCTAGGGTTCTACTGGCATAATAAATTACGTGTAACTTTTTTTATCTTTTCTCTGACCTAGAACGGCTCCAACAGCATAGTCACTAGCGTCACACATTATCTCAAACGATTCTGACCAATCAGGGGGTTTCATTATAGGTGCTGAAATCAGAGCTTGCTTCAATAGGTTAAATGATTCAGTACATTTTTCATCGAAGATGAATTCAGCATCTTTCATTAAAAGACCAGTTAAGGGCTTTGTTATTTTGGAGAAGTCCTTGATAAAACGTCGGTAAAATCCGGCATGTCCAAGAAAACTTCTTATCTCCCTGATAGTCTTCGGCGGTTTTAGATTCTTTATGACTTCTATTTTAGCTTTGTCTACCTCTATACCTTTTTCGGAAACTATATGTCCTAAAACAATCCCTTTGGTGACCATGAAATGACATTTTTCCCAATTTAGCACAAGGTTTACCTCCACACATCTTTCCAGGATTTTCTCAAGGTTGATAAGACAATTTTTGAAATCAGATCCACAAACTGAGAAATCATCCATAAATACTTCCATGATTCCATCTAAATAGTCTGCAAAGATAGACATCATGCAGCGCTGGAAAGTGGCAGGGGCATTACAGAGTCCAAAAGGCATTCTTCTGTAGGCAAAAGTTCCAACAGGGCATGTAAAGTTAGTTTTTTCTTAATCTTCGGGGTGAATAGGTATTTGGAAGAATCCTAAATATCCATCTAAGTAACAAAAGTAAGAGTATCTGGCTAGGCGCTCCAACATTTGGTCTATGAATGGTAATGGGAAATGGTCCTTCCTAGTTGCTTTATTTAATTTTCTATAGTCTATGCACATACGCCAACCTCCATTAGTTCTTTTTGCTATAGTTCACCCTTCTCATTTTGCACGACTGTGATGCCTCCCTTTTTAGGTACTACATGCACAGGACTTACCCATTTACTGTCCGAGATCTGATATATTATGCCTGCCTCTAGTAACTTAAGAACTTCAGTCTTAACTACTTCACTCATCATAGGATTTATTCTTCGTTGGTGCTCTCTGGATGGTTTTGAATCTTCTTCAAGAAAAATCCGATGCATGCATACGGATGGGCTTATTCCTTTTAGATCTGAGATCTTATATCCTAAGGCTGAGGGGTACCTTCGTAAAACATCTAACAATTGGTTTTTTCCCTCTTGGTCCAAGGTAGCACTGACTATAACTGGACGGTTCATTTCTTCATAAAGAAATTCATATCTCAGGTTCTTAGGTAGTTCCTTAAGTTTTACGGTTGGTTTCATAGGGCAAGGCATAGGATCTGGGGTAAGAGATAAACATTCGTGAAGGTTATCATCAATGTAGGGTTTTTTATAACTGTCATCTTCCCAAATAAGGGTTGATGGCAATTTTATAGATTCAGTTTCTTCTTCTTGTTCTAATTCCCTAATGCATTCATCAATGATATCTAAGGCATAACAAGCATCTCCTATTATAGGTGCCATAAGAAATTTCGAGAGTACAAATTCTATCTTCTCGTCACCTACCTCAAATGTTAGTTTCCCTTTTTTAACATCTATTACGGCTCCAACAGTTGATTAGAATGGTCTACCCAGGAGGTTTGGTATGTCGTCATCTTCTTTAATGTCCATGACAACAAAATCAATAGGTATAAACAACTGACCTATCCTAACAGGGACGTCTTCAAGTATGCCTATAGGGTATTTAACGGATCTATCGGCTAATTGAAGTGACATCTTAGTAGGTTGTAATTCTCCTAAGTTTAATCTCTCACAAACTGCTAAAGGCATTAAGCTTACACTAGCTCCTAAGTCTAGAAAGGCTTTTTCGATGACATGATTCCCCAAAATACAAGGAATGGAAAAATTTCTGGGATCTTTATCTTTCTTTGCTAACCTATTTTCGGAAATAGAATCACATTCCACGGGTTTCGGATCTTCAAGTCTGCGTTTATTTGTAAGTATGTCTTTGAGAAACTTAGCGTAAGAAGGTATTTGGGTGATGGCTTCTGTAAAGGGGATTTCTACATGAAGTTTTTCTATAACCTTAACAAATTTTTGATACTGATTATCGATTTGGGTTTTCTTTAGTCTTTGAGGGTATGGTATTGGTGGTTTGTATGGCGGTGGTGGTACATAGGTTTTGTTTTTAGGTTCTTTTCCTTTTTCTTGACTTTCCGGGTTTTCAGATTCCTCTGGTTCCTTCTCTTCATTTCTCTCAGAAGTTTCGGGATCACTTAATCTAGGGTTTGAAGGTTCCTTATAAGCGGTTCCACTTTGTAGAGTAATGGCATTTGCTTGCCCTTTCGGGTTTTGTTGAGGTTGTCCAGGGAACTGTCCTCCAGGTGTAGTATGAGGGGCTTGGTTTAAAGCTACCTGAGAGATCTGGGTTTCAAGCATCTTGTTATGAGTAATAATTTGGTCAACCTTGGTTCCTAACTGGGTAATTAGTTCGTTAACATGGGAGTTTTGGTTCATGAACTCTTTGTTTTGTTGTGTTTGAGCGGTGATAAAATTTTCCACAATTTTCTCAAGGCTCGGATTTGGTGGTACAGGTTGCATAGGTTGATTTGTTCTCGGGGCTTGGTAACCTTGTTGTCTCGGAGGTGCGGTATTTTGGATAGGGTTATTATTTTTCTAGGAGAAGTTTGGGTGATTCCTCCATCCAGGGTTGTATGTGTTTGAAAATGGGTTCCCTTGGGTGTAGTTCACTTGCTCAGGGTTGGTCTCATTTAACAGGTTGCATTCGGCAGATTGGTGTCCTTGCGTCCCGCATATCTCACAATTCGGCGAAACTGCAGCTACAATATTCGGAGTTGTACACATATGTTCGACTCTAAGGGCCAACGCGTCCATTTTAGCTTGCATCATGTCCATAGAGCTTAGCTCATATATTCCTCCTTGGGCTTCCTTCTTTTCCACTGTTGCTTGTTCAACTCCCCATGATTGATGGTTTTGGGCCATATCTTCGATAAGGGCACTAGCTTCAGGGTAAGGTTTGTTCATCAGTGCGCCACCAACGGCAGCGTCGATGGTCATCTTAGTGTTATAATGAAGTCCATTATATAAGGTTTGAATGATTAGCCAGTTCTCTAAGCCATGATGTGGGCATGCTCTTAATAGCTCTTTATATCTCTCCCAGGCTTCGAACAATGATTCTCCTTAGTGTTGGGTAAATCTGGTTATTAGGTTTCGAAGAAGAGCGGTCTTGCTTGGGGGAAAATATCTAGCAAGGAAAACTTTTCTAAGGTCTTCCCAAGTTGTTATAGAATTGGGTGGAAGGGAATCTAACCATGATAGAGCTTTATCTCTGAGTGAAAAAGGAAATAATCTTAAACGTATCGCCTCAGGAGGAGCTCCATTGGTTTTAAAGGTGTCTGCTAACTGGAGAAAGTTTTTTTAAATGTTGGTTTAGGTTCTCAGTAGCAAGACCTATGAATTGTCTCTGTTGCACTAATTGTAGCAGGGATGGTTTAAGTTCAAAATTATTGGCTGGGATAACGGGGTTTACTATACTGGAACTAGGTTCCTCGTTTGATGGTTGGGCGAATTCCTTAAGAGGTCTTCGGTTTTGATCTTCGGCCATAGCTCTCCTATTCCTATGAAAAAATAAACATGTGCGAGCGTAACGTTCAAGTTCAGCTAGAGGGTCTAATAAGCTTCCGGCACTGCGAGTCTTTTGCATTGACCGGCAGGTAACAACCTTAGTCTAAACGGTATAACTACAGGGTATGAAATTTGACGAAATTGGTCCCCGACGATGGCGCCAAAAACTTGATGCGTGTTTTTCGCAAGTGTACGAACACGTCAGAGTAATATAAAAGATTGTCGAATCCACAGAGACCAAGTGTCAATCTATCGTACCTGTTGTTATGGTGTGTATCTAAGGCAATTGAATATAATGGTTTTAAGGAGTGTGCAATGGTAAATAAAATAATAATTTTAAACAATTAATAAAGACAAGCTCGAATGTAATTCACGTAATCAATTGATAATCTGGTACTTGTTAATAGAACTACTTATGGGCAATGTTTTCTACTTTGAAAAGAACTAATTTAACAGGAACTGCCGCTTTCGCGTATTCAGAACCGAGTTGTACTCTCTAATCAACCCCTCCTATTGTCACGGATAAAAAGGTGTGTACTGCGTTAGAGTAGTAAACCTATTTTTAAGAAATATAGTATCTTGACTAAGTTGAAAAGTACTTTAACCTGGATTTCTTAGCAAAAAGAGGTTCTCACGAACCAGACTCTAAACTTCTTAACGCGTCCGAAAATCGTTTTAAAATATCTTTTCTTTTTAATCTAAAAACTCCTAATGAACTAGAAAAAGCGCTTTTTGCTGTTTTTGAAATAGTTAAAAACAATTAAACTTATATTGAAAGTTAAAATAACCCTTAAGTGTTTTTACAAACAATTGTACGGATTACTGGTTCAATTACGATCCTTACATTCTAACCTTTATGGATTTAGTTAGACATAGTAAAGTAAAAGTTCTTTTTATTATTTTTCATAAAAGTAATTAGTGCGAGTGTGGAAAGTAAATAAAAGTAGTGCGAGTGCGGAAAGTAAATAAAAGTAGTGCGAGAAATAAAAGTATTTAAAGCGAGTGCGGAAAATAAATAAAAGTAGTGCGAGTGCGATAAATAAATAAAGTAAAGCGAGTGCGGGAAATAAATAAAAGTAAAGCAATGTGGAAAGTAAATAAAATAAAGCGAATGCGGAAAAATAAAATACGAACTGGAATTAAAATAGCGGCAGGATTAACTTCCTCCCAGAGTGCTCCAAGACTCGATCACACAGACGTATACAGACTCGATCACTCGATTGCAATAAAACCCCGATGTGGAATGATAACTACTTTAAAACTGATATATGCCTAAGAGATTCTAAGTTTGGATCATAAAAAGGAAATTCTAAAGTCCTATTTATAGGCAAACATTAAGTGAGAAAAGACCAGGATGCCCCCCTCCACTAAAAAGTTGAGGGAAACATTTTTGCCCTGTGGCGCCTGCCACAAAGCCATGGCGCCCGCCATGATAATCCAATGGTGGAGAAAGTGGGGATCGTGGGCTTTGGCATTTGTGGAGTGATCTTGAGACGTGGCCACGTCATGGCTAACCCCACGATGCCAGCCATGGTGGATGTCGTAAGTGTAAAAAGCTGAATTTCTTGGTTTTCGTCTGTTTCAACTCCTTTTTCGCTCCTTTTCTTGATTTAGGCCCCGATTACATAAAAAACCTGAAAATAAAGAAAAACAAAGTAATAACATAACAAAATAGCAATAAAAACTAAGAATGCATGTGAAATCGGAGTCAGAAATACGGTGAAATTTAGTGTTATCAGTGTCTCTCCTAAAAAGACTTGCGTCCCCGGTGCAGACGTGAACTGTCGACGATGTTGGAGGTAGAGGTTGAATAGAGTCGCCAGCTAGGAATTTTTATCCCGAAGGAAAGGTAATGCTGCATAAACCTGGAAGGGTATGGATAAGATGGTTGCGAACCAAAGAAACCGAGAAAGGGGATTGGTTACGACCTGGGAAGGTATTAGCACCCAGATCGTCCGTCGTACTCGACGGGATCCACGCTTACTTGATTGTGCTTAAAAAGGGTAGTGTATGTGCTGAATGTGCATCAAAGTTATGGGAGAAAATAATGTGTGTCAGTGCAAAAGAAAGGGTGAAATGCTCAAGAATGAGGCTTAGAAAAGAAAGCTGAAAGAGGGGGATGACAAAGAGAATTTTGTTCGATAACAGTTAAGTTATGCCTATGTATCCTCTCGTGCAATGTGGAAGTTAGAACACCGTATTTTGACTCAAAGAGACTGGGTGATGATTTTGACTGTGAACTGCTTACTTGTCTATGCTCAAGTGTGTGAATGGTATGGCTCGAGTGCTAACTGTCTTGCATTAGACGGAAGAATCGAGTTCTCGTTTGTGAATGAGTATGGTGAGAAAAGAATCCCGGAGGAGACGATTATTATTTGTTTTTGTGTTTTCAGTTTTTTTATTGTTTTTGGTGTTTTGCATAGGATAATGAGCTTAAGCCTAAATCAAGGGTTTGTAAACTCATTATATCCTCCCTGATTAGGGATAATTAGCATACTCAAGTATGAGATAAGCATCTCAACTTAATTACCATGATGATGTAGTATTAAGATCATTAACCTATTTGTAATTATTAAGATGTTTTTGGGTTTTGTTTAGTGTTAATAATGAGTTTAATCTCTAATCACAGATTAGTGAACTCATTACACCATCCTAAGAGAAGGATGATAGATGAGAACACTTAAGCTGAGGAAGATACCTCAACTTAATCCATGGTTAGGGACTAAATTCATTATATAACAAGCCTTTATTAAGTGAATTTACTTAAAGGGGTGAGATTAAGAAGTGAGTTTTAAGTTTGTAAGACAACTTGAGGGAGACTTGTCCATTAAACACTAGGGTTAGTCCCTATTGACCAAAAGGAAGAGATGTAATCCTAATATAAGGCCCAAGTTACAAGCTTAAGTCTTGATCATTATTAGGTGTTTTTATTAAGAGGTGTAAACAAATTAAAGGTTTAACACTAAGGATTAAAGTTATACACTCCATCCTAAGATAAGGATGCATGCATAACCCTAATTCAAAGTCCTAAAGCTTTAAGTGTTTAGCCTCTGATTATGAGATGAGAAGAGAGACTCAAGGAGCCTCAAAGGTAAAAATATAGGGGAGACTATATACAACCTTAAAAGTTATCATGATTGGGTATCCTATGGTTTATGAGGCTTAAAGAAAGATCTTCGGGAGGCCACCATGGAAGAAGAAGCAGATGAAAAGAGAAGGAGAGAGAGAATAAGTTACTTAATTCCTGGAGAAGATAAGTAACTTAAAAGAAAGAAAGTGAGAACAATGGAGCATAAGTGAAGCAAGTTCACTTCAAATACAAGTAAAGAATGCATATGAAGAGATAAGAAGAAGGTAGGATGTGAAGGCAAATCCATATCCCAAACAACTTACCATAAGCCCCTAAAATGTTAGTATGAATGCATAAGATGCAAAGCAAAAGGAAATGAAATGAATAAAGATGCAAAGACCAAAACCAGAAGTATATATGCAAGTAAAGTGTATTATAAGATGATGCAAGGTCATACATAATGCTTATGAATGTTCATATAAGGATGAGATGCAATGGAAGCAAGTAAGAAGCTAGAAAACATGGATGTTCATGAAATGCAATGGATGCAAGGCATATCAAATGAATGAAGAAATTATCAAGAAATGTTCAAGCATGTCTTAAGATGTCTAAGATATCATACAAATGCTTGAAATGTCATGGCAAGTTCATATGATTGAGCTATGCAAAGATGAATGCAAATGAACATGAGAAATTAGGGTTTTATGAATGTATGAGATGCATATGACCAAAATAGAAGCATACATCATGATAAAAATTTGAAATTGAACTCAAACAAACCCTAAACATACACAAGATCACTACCCAAATGAGAAGGTCAGAAGCTAATCCTAGGCAAAGTTATGAAATTTCTAAGTTAACTAGGGTTTTTGGATACTTCTAAGGGAAAAATGCAAATCAAACTGAAAATGCAATTCAAAATCAAGAGATAAATAACCTAGATACTATATGCAATATGTGAAACAATGCAAAAAGAATCAAGTTCAAACTCATCCTGGTTGATCATAAGTGATTTTTCCAAGTTAGGGTTAAAAAATGTGAAATTTAAGAACCCTAATTCAAAGATAATTGTGAAATGGGATCAAACCTAAATAGAAATCTGTATGGTGAGTTTGAAAATGTTTCTAAATGTATGAGAATGCTTTATGATTTTTTGGTGATTTTTAGAAACCTAGATGTATTTTTAATTAATTAAAATCAATTAATTAATTAAATAAAACATTTAAATGTTTTAAAAAAACTTTTTTAATGCAAAAATAAAAATAAAAGTTTTTTTTGAGTTGAGAAAAATATTTGAAATAAAAATCCAGAAAATGAGATTTTTTGAATTGATTTTGCTATTTTAAAATAAATGTGGAAAGAAATGAAATAAAAAGGAAATAAAAACCAAATAAAATGAAAGTCAACCAATCTGATGGTTGAGATTCAAATGGGGGAAGATTGCGCGCGTGATCCTAAGGTCCAGATCAAATCTGGCAAATATATTTAATTAAACTTAATTAATCTAATTAATCAGGATTAGGGTTTTAATGAACTGATCCTGGCCCTCCACACACGCGGGAAACACAATATAACGGCCTAAATTTAAACTGAGCTGATTAACCCTAATCATAAACCTAATCACTCTCAGGTGACCGGACCGGTCATCTTCTCTGGTCACCCTTCTCCCCTGAATCCCTCAAAACCCCATGAAAATGCATCAAACTCTCCAGAATGCATCATTAAACATCACTAAACACAAATCCAGCAACAAATTCCATTTATATTTCATTAAATTCATGAATCGAAGCAAAACGGAAAAACATACAAAACTTTCAGAAGCTAAATACATGCTTATTTTCCACTCATTTTCAAAACCAAACACATCACAATGACCAATTAAACATGTAGATTGATATTGTAATTTAAAAAACAAGTTCTGGAAAATTTGTTCTTGATGATACCTGAGATGAAATTTTCTCAATCTAAGATTTCTGGACCTCTCCTTGATGCTAATCCACTCCAATGATCACCTTGATGCTTCTGGAAGGCTTGAATGGAGTTTAAATGAGCTGGTTTGAGAGTTTCACTTCTGCTAAGGCAGAAATCGTGTTTTGGTTTTGGGAGTTTTTAGGCCATGGTGAAGGGTGGTTTATGATCCTTATGATGTGTGGAGATGATTGGTGGAAGAAGATTTGAGGTTTGATGCTTGTGTGATGTGATTCTAAGAGATGAATGTTTTTGAGGTTTTTTGTGAAACTAAGCTTCTTGCTTGATTCAGGCTTGTGTGTGTTGTGAAATAGGGTCCTTAGGGTTAATATAAGCCAATGGGATTGATTAGAAAGTTGTTGTGGCACATGTTGATTGGTATGAGAGGTTTTGCAAAAAGTCAAGATTGTGTACTATGAGGTATGGGCTCGGGTCTTAGGTGATCTAAAGGGGTGTCTTGCCTCAGCCAGCTTTGAGGAGGGCCATGGGATGGTTTAGAGTGATCAGAAGTGAATGAGTGGTGAGATTGCAATGGTTTTGCACATTTACAACTTTGTACATTCTTGAGAAATTGGCCATGAAAACTTGTGATGAAAGACTCAAATCTGATCTAAATGTGTTGCATTATCATGTAATGAAGCTTAGAGGTCAATTAGAGGTCATTAGAAGTCTTGAAACTTGATTTTGCAAAAATCCCTCTTTGGCATGAACTTGAAAATTATAGGATTTTTCCCAACTTTGAAAGATCATATCTTGAGTTCTAGGATGAATCAAGAGGAGTTCTTGTACTTTTTGAAAATGGGAAGATCCAATCTACAACTTTCATGTTTAAGGATTTTTCATTTGAAGCATTTTTGATCAAGAAAGAGGAGGTTGAAAATCTTTCCCAAAATGGAAAGTTTCCATTACAAGTCATGTCCAAAAATGGAAAGTTTGCAAATGGATTGAAATTCTTCAATCTTGTGAACTTCTAACAACTTCTAAGATCAAATAAAGATCATAGAACCTCAATTTGATTAAAATGATCCTTTGGTTCCATTGTTGGGGGCCTTAGATGCCCTGATTCTGACTTTTATTGCACAACAAGTTACCAGTTGATCAGATGACTTCCACAATGAATTTCTTCATCAAATTTGGTACACATGCTCCTTATAACATATTGAGACCATTAGAAACAAGAATGACCAAAAAATTTGAGATTAAGGGCCTCAAACCCAAAACCCTAATTTTAGGTCATCTGTGGAGGAAATCTTCAGTCTGCCTCTATGCCTTTGCCATGCTTTGAGATATTATGAATTCAAAGACTTCTTGGGGATACAATAAGATCATAAACCACTCATGTACCATCTTGGCATGCTTCAAGACTTTTGGGATGGCTCAGATCACTTCTTGGATTGCTCAGATCACAAACCCTAGATGCAGATGAAATGAAATATGCAGTGAGATGATATGCTTATGTAATGCTATATGAAAAGATCACAAGCCAAGGTGTGAGAAAAGGTGAGGGAAAATTTAGGGTGTTTACAGCTGCCCCTATTCAAGCATGAGTAAGCTGTGCAGGGTGTAAGTGTCTGGCTTAACAGACAAACAAGATAACTTGTGGTTGAAAACCAAAGACAGTCCGAAATTTGCACTCACTGGGGAGAAGAAGATAAGGGATATAAATTGTAACAAATAGTATAGTATGATTATCAAATGAAAGCGATGGAGGACGACCATCGAGCAGAGGCGACTGCTGGGGATGAAAAAACGGTAAGTAAAGAAATAATGGGGACGACCATCATGCTGGAAAATAAAGAGACCACGACAGGGACGACTATCGGGTTAAGAAATAAAACTATCTGGGGATTGAGGAAAACACACACGGGGACGACCATCAGGTTAAAGGGTAAATAAATCGTGACGGGGACGGCCATCAGGTAAAGGAATAAATGAAATAATGATGAGGTACGGTCATCAAAAGGTGAAGGACGATCACCTAGCAGGGGACGGCTGCTGAAAATATCACGACATAGGACGAATGCCGGATAGAAAATATCAACGATGGGGATGGCCATCGGATAAGCATGATGAAGGACGATCATCAAGAGGTGAAGGACGATCACCTAGCATGGTATGGCTGCTCTTGGGGATTATCTCGACATAGTACGAATGTCGGATAACAAAGATCAACGATGGGGACGACCATAAGATAAATGATGAGGGACGATCATCAAAAGGTGAAAGACGATCACCTAGCAGGGGACAGCTGCTGAAAATATCACAACATATGACGAATACCGGATAGAAAATATCAACGATGGGGACGACCATCGGATAAGCATGATGAAGGACGATCATCAAGAGGTGAAGGACGATCACCTAGCAGGGTATGGCTGCTCTTGGGGATTATCTCGACATAGTACGAATATCGGATAACAAAGATCAACGATGGGGACGGCCATCAGATAAATGATGAGGGACGGTCATCATAAGGGGAAGGACGAACACCTAGCAGGGGACGGCTGCTAAAAAGATATTGCGACATAGGACGAATGCCGGATAGAAAGTTCCAACAACGGGGATTCCACCGGGGAAAGGATGAGGGACGGTCATCCAAAGGTGAAGGGCGATCACCTGGCAGGGGACGGCTGCCAAAAATATCACGACATAGGACGAATGCCGGATAGGAAAGTTGTTTTGTTGGTGACTTACTGGGGGAATGGTAAACACGAACAAGTGCTTACGCTTTTTAAAATAAAAGGTATAAGTGTTTGACGGCGTGTATAGACTAAAGATGCGGACGAGCATCCTTAGGACCACGATATGGACGAGTATCGATAGAAACAAACGCTAACACATGTTTGAGGATGATGATACGGACGAGTATCAATCGGTTAAGCAAAGAACACAGACGAGTGTTGATCTGTCAGGGAGGTGATATATGAAAAATACGGATGAGTATCAGAGGATTGTGTATAAGTATGTACGAGTGTTTAACCTACTGAGGAGATATGTGCAAGACACGGATGAGTGTCAAAAAGATTGAGCAAGGGACACAGACGCGTGTTTGACTTTCTAGGGGAAGTATGACATGGACGAGTGTCAAGAAGAATATGTACAGGTATGAACAAGCATCTGTATTTGAGAGTGCAAAAAGGTATTCTGGCTTTGTCTATGGGGGATAAGTTTTGTATATTGCTGGCGAAGTGATTATGGTATTTACAAGTGACTGGCTCGAACCTGGCTTATGATCATGCAAATGTTTGATTTTTGCCGTAATGCTTTGTATTAGACAGAATGCTACGCTTAGTTTGGGGAAAATGATGCGAATGTTATGATTATGCAAAATGAGAGAACCGATCCGAGATCCGGATCCTGCGGGGAGAAAGATCTCTAGGCGATCTGACTGGAGGGAGAACTCCGTTGGGGAAAGAGATCATTGGCCGATCTATGGGGATAGCGGATCACCGAACAATCTTCTTAGGGAACTCTGTGGCGCTCTGGGGGAAGAAATATGTGGGGATCTCGGATGGGGAAACTTCTATTGAAGAGATCCATGTAGGGGATAAGGAGGCTTCGGCAACTCTGCTGGGGAACAGTATTTTAGGCATTGCTCTACTGGGGAGAAAATGGAAACTCTACGGGAAAGTGGTTCTGCCGACTTTGCTGAGGATGAGAAGATCCTGGTAACTCCGATGGGGAAGAGCAGTTTATGCATTGCTTGGGAGATTCTGCTTGGGGAGAAGAGAACTTCTGGGAAGTAATTTGCCGTAACTCCTTTGTCCAAGCGACACGCTGGGGATTTAATGAGTTTCTTGAAGGATCCTCTGAGGGGATGACAGCTTCGTGGGGGAATACTCATGTCAAGTAATCCTGCTGATGAGGTGATTGCTGAATTGACTGGGGATATAATGCCTGATATGCCCCATGCTGTGAGATTGTCTGTCTTGAGTACCTGCTACCTATTATTCAAGAAACACATAAGTATCCCAAGGTATCCTCACCCGGATTCCGTCATAGGAGTTAGATTTTCTCAAGAATGCATATTTCCTGCAAGCATTTATTAAAATGGCTTATAGGTTTTCATGCAAGTGTTGTATTATGAACTTTGGACATTTTGCAAACGAAAACGAAAATGTACAAAACAAATAGTGACTGAAAATTCTGATTTTATTGATTTTGTGTGCCCTGAATAGGCAAGTACAGTGAAAGAAGCGAATCCCTGAAAGGAGGAGATTGTTGTAAATTGAGAAAATAAAAGTGTTGGCAATGTTGAAGTTGACGCTCAAGTGAACTTCCTTTGCTATGACCTGTATGACCTTGACGTTCTTCTTATCTTGCTTTCTGAAGAAGGTTGATTTTGACCGATGCTTTATCCTTTCGAAGCTTGCCATGTTATGAGTGATACAGACGAATTCAGAATGCAGTTATTCGTTTTTTCCCTGATTTTGCATGGATCGTCCTTTCGGGTTTTCAATCCACCGGGATACCCATTTTTGCTTGAGTTGTCCGATGTGACTTTTTAACTCAGCGGGTGTACATTTTTTTTTCCAATTTTTCCCTTACTTTTTCCCGAGTTTTTTATTCTGTTTTTGACTCACCGGGATGCCCTATTTTTTCTTGGACTTACATTCTGTTTTTATGTCCAGCGGGTCATTTATGCGAAGTATTTTTTAACTGCATCTGAATTCACAGGAGATAAGAAATCCTCGCCATCCATAGTAGTGAGCATCAGTGCCCCACCAGAGAAAACTTTCTTTACTATGAACGGGCCTTCGTAGTTTGGCGTCCATTTGCCCCTGTGGTCTTTATGAGGAGGAAGAAGTCTTTTTAGAACAAGCTCTTCCAATTGGTATTCCCAAGGTCTGACTTTCTGATCAAAGGCTTTCTTCATTCGCTTCTGATATAACTGCCCATGACAGATGGCTGCTAATCTCTTTTCTTCAATCAGGATCAGTTGATTATATCGAGATCGGACCCATTCTGCTTCATCCAGTTTCACATCCATCATTACCCGTAAGGAGGGTAGTTCAACTTCAACAAGTAGGACAACTTCCATACCATACACAAGTTGATAGGGTGTTGCCCCAGTAGATGTTTTGATAGAGGTCCGGAACCCATGCAAGGCAAATGGTAGCATTTTGTGCAAGTCTTTGTAGGTGACTACCATCTTTTGCACAATCTTTTTGATATTCTTGTTAGCTGCCTCAACAACGCCATTCATCTTTGGCCTGTAAGGAGAAGAGTTGTGATGTTGAATTTTGAAGTCCCGACAAAGTTCTGCCATCATCTTGTTGTTCAAATTGGAAGCATTATCAGTAATGATTCGCTCGGGAACTCCATATCGACAGATATATCCCTTTTCAGAAATCGAGCTACCACTTGCCTGGTGACATTTGCATACGAAGCTGCTTCAACCCATTTGGTGAAGTAATCAATGGCTACCAGGATGAATCTGTGACCATTTGAAGCAGTCGGTTCAATCTTTCCAATCATATCAATGCCCCACATGGCGAAGGGCCAAGGTGAAGACATTACATTCAAAGGATTCGGAGGCACATGCACTTTGTCCGCGTAGATTTGACATTTGTGGCATTTCATGGCATAGGCACAACAATCTGCATCCATTGTGATCCAATAGTAACCCGATCTTAATAACTTTTTTGCCATCGAATGTCCTCCGGCATGGGTACCGAAAGAACCTTCATGTACTTCGTGCATCAGTAGGTCTGCTTCCTTCTTGTCAACACATCTGAGCAAGACCATGTCGAAGTTTCGCTTGTACAAAGAACCATCAACATTGAGGAAGAAACTGCCGGCTAGCCTTCTCAATGTCTTCTTATCATTTGACGATGCCCCAGGTGGGTATGTCTGCGTTTCCAAGAAGCATTTGATGTCATGGAACCAAGGCTTGTTATCAATAACAGTGTCCACAGAGAAGACATATGCCGGTCGGTCCAGTATGGATACCAAAATCCGAGGTACATAATTTGCAGTTTGTACTTTGATCATGGATGAAATGGTAGCCAAAGCGTCTGCAAACTGGTTCTCATCTCGAGGGATGTATTCAAGCTTAACTGTTGTGAAGAAGGTCAACAATCTCCTCGTATAGTCACGTTAGGGAATCAGATGCTCCTGATGAGTGTACCACTTACCGTTGGTCTGGTTGATTACCAAAGCTGAATCTCCGAATACATTCAAGGTTTTGATCCTGAGGTCAATGGCTTCCTCAAGACCCATGATACAAGCTTCGTATTCCACTTTGTTGTTAGTGCAGACAAAGGTGAGCCTTGGTGAGAAAGGCATATGAACTCCTTTGGGTGTAATAAGCACTTAACCAACCCCACGACCGTTGCAATTAACTGCCCCATCAAACATCATGGTCCGTGCTTCTTCTGGGTCAGGCCCTTCAGTGTGAATAGGCTCTTCACAATCGTTTTCTTTTAAGAACATGCTGTCTTCATCAGGGAAGTCAAATATCATAGGCTGGTAATCATCAATGGGTTGCTCAGCCAGATAGTCAGACAATACACTGCCCTTGATGGCTTTCTGAGAGGTGTACTGAATGTCATATTCTGTCAAAATCATTTTCCATCTTACAACCCTTCCGGTAAGTGTTGGCTTCTCAAATATGTACTTGACTGGATCCATTTTTGAGATCAACAAAGTAGTGTGGGTCAACATATACTATCTTAGTCGGCGAGCAGCCCACGCTGAAGCACAACAAGTTTTCTCGAGCAGTGAATAACGTTGTTCACAGTCGGTAAACTTTTTGCTTAGGTAGTATATTGCATACTCTTTTCGACCAGACTCGTCATGCTAGCCCAACACACACCCCATTGACTCTTCTAATACTGTCAGGTACATGATTAGAGGTCTTCCTTCAACTGGAGGCATGGGAATTGGAGGTTCTTGCAGATATTATTTGATCTTGTCAAAAGCTTTCTGACAGTCATCGTTCCACCTGACTGTTTCCTCTTACTGTGAGATGAGATATGAACCTTGAGATATAGTTCAATCTACCTAAGAACCCTCGAACTTTTTTCTCAGTCTTGGGTGCAGGCATTTCCTGAATAGCTTTGAGTTTGTCGGGATCAACCTCAATTCCCTTTTCACATACAATTAAACCCAGTAGCTTATCGGAACGTACCCCGAACGTGCATTTGTTGGGGTTCAACCTTAACTGATACTTTCTCAGACGTTTGAATAATTTCAACAGATTCACCAAATGTTCTTCCTCTATAAGGGACTTGGCAATCATATCATCCACATATCACTCGATTTACTTATGGATTATATTGTGGAATAATGTTACCATAGCCTGCTGATATGTTGCACCGGCGTTCTTCAGACCAAACAGAATTACCTTGTAACAGAACGTGCCCCAAGGTGTGATGAAAGTTGTCTTCTCCATGTCTTCAGGTGACATCTTAATCTGATTGTATCCAGAAAATCCATCCATAAAAGAAAATACCGAGAACTGAGCTGTGTTATCCACCAATACATCAATGTGAGGTAATGGGAAGTCATCTTTCGGGCTAGCTCTGTTCAGATCCCGGTAATCCACGTACATACGCATCTTTCCATCCTTTTTAGGTACGGGTACAATGTTAGCAACCCACGACGGGTAACTAGTTACAACAAGGAAATCGGCGTCCCACTGCTTTTGTACTTCCTCTTTGATTTTCATGGCCATATCTGGGCGAGTACGGCGTAACTTCTGTTTGACTGGCGGACAATCTTCTTTCAATTGCAGTCTATGCATGACAATATTCATATCCAGACCTGGCATATCTTGATAGGACCAAGCAAAGACGTCAATATATTCCCGAAGCATACTAATGAGTTGTTCTTTCACTGGAGCTTGTAGACTAGCCCCGATCTTCACCTCTTTCACATCTTCCTCGGTACCAAGATTGACAGTTTCAACCTCCTCCTGATGAGGAGCAATCACTTTTTCCTCTTGTCTCAACAACCTGGCTAACTCTTCAGGCAAATCATAGTCTTCATCAACCCCTTCTTCTGCTTGATTAATCGGATTGTTGAAGTCATACGAGGTCATAGCAGTGTCGTTGTCGGTGCAATCTGGAAGGCTATCTCTACAAGGGTTGAGATTTGTTCATTTTAGTGATTGATTTTATCTTATTTAGAAAAAGGTGAATGAAGTTATTATTGAGAAAAACATTGCCATTTATTGTTTTGTGCGAAAATAACAAAAATGAAAAGACAGTGAGCGAAAAAGATTGTTTGCAAAAGATGTCCATTGTTCATTAATTTCAATTGCACAAAATACATATATGGCCCTATTACAAAATGAGTCCTGACACCTTGGGCAAGATGCAGGACTTGATGCATGCTTAAACAGGAAATAATAATTACTCTGCAGCAGTAACCCTTATAATTTCCTGGGAAGACCAGTTGAGGACTTGTTGGCCCGGGACTCTTGGACGAATCTAGCTTTCCAGGTTGTAGTCTCTTTCAGCCTCGTCTTCCACAATGTTGATTGCATCTGGGGTCAACATTCCCCCACTGATAAACTTGGGAGCTTCAGCAGCCTCCTCTTGGTCCTGTCGGGATGGTTTGTAACCCAAACCGAACTTGTCTTCCTTGATCTGAACTTGCAGCAGCTTGCCCCAGCCTTGGGCATTCCCGTCTTCAACAACCTTCCGAGCTTGTTTGTAAGAAGCAATTGAAGTACTAGACACTTCAGTTGTTGCTTCATTGACATTGAGGGCTTCAAAACCTTGACTCATTGTTTCATGGATCTCCCTATCCATCTCAATGTACTTGTACGTGGCCAGATGACTGACAAAGATGTCCTCCTCCCCACAAATGGTGACAACTTGGCCTTCCCACTCATATTTTAACATATGGTGAAGAGTCGATGTTACGGCGCCAGCGGCATGAATCTAGGGTCGACCCAACAAACAATTGTAGGCAGGGTGAATGTCCATCACATAGAAGATAGTTTTGAAAATCTGTGGGCCAATTACCACAGGCAACTCAATTTCTCCAAGAACTGATCTTTTAGAACCATCAAAGGTTCTCACAACAAGGTTACTCGGGCGAAGTGCAAGACCATCATACTCCATCTTGACTAAGGCTTTCTTTGGAAGGACATTGAGAGATGACCCAGTGTAAACCAAGACATGAGAAAGTACAACACCTTTACACTCCAAGGTGATATGCAAAGCCTTATTGTGGTTACGGCCCTTCGTAGTCAGATCAACATCGGTGAACCCTAGTCCATGACTAGTATTGACATTTGAAACCACCGTCTCTAGTTGATTAACTATAATCTCCTCAGGCACGTAAGTTGCGTGCAGGACTTTGAGCAATGCATTCCGGTGAGCCTCAGAACACATGAGCAATGATAGAATAGAGATTTTGGAGGGTGTCTGATGGAGCTGGTCCACAACCTTGTAGTCACTCTTCTTGATAATCCTCATGAACTCGTCCACATCCTGGTCAAAGTATGTCTTCTGAGTTTCCTTGGAAATTGGTTTTTCAGGCACCACACTCTTGCCTTTAGCTTTGGCAGCAGCTTCTACTTCAGCATTAGGAAATTGTGACGCGAAGAGAGGTCCGCTTCGAGTGAAGCCTCTGCCTCCCCCAACATTATCAATCTGTGGTGTAGAAGTAGAAGAATCAAGAGTGACTCTCTTTCCGTTGCAATACAGATCTGAGCCATAGTGCCAAGGCACGATACTGTTGCTATCATATGGAACTGGTCCAGGCACCGTGATAGTAACCGGACTGATTGCTGCAGAAGAAGGAGTTGTGACAGTTTGAGGATCATAATAGATTGTGATAGGAGATCTGATTGGAGATGGTACAGGTGCAAGGAGTTGTTGATGTTGATGGGGGTGTTGATGTGAGTTGTTGAAAGAATCTGGAACATGGATTGTTGCTGGGTCATAATAGATGGTGACTGTGGAAATGTCATTGTTGATAGTTGTTGTTGTTGTAGAAGATGCTACTGAACTGACGTCTGTTGAAGTTTAAGAAGCGATGGTTGTTGATGTTGAAAGAATAATCTGTTGGAATGATTGTTGTTGAAGTTGTAGGAGTGATATCTGTTATATCTGATGAAGTGATGTTTGCTGGTGTTATAGGAGGAATGGTTGTTGATGTTGTAGGAGCTGGAATTGTTGAAGTAATCTGTAAAATGCCTTCTCTGATAAGACTGTTGATCCCGGTCTTAAAATTTGCACAACCATTGGTAGAAATCTTGCAAGCTTCGCAATGGGCCTCACACTCTGGAAACACTTGGCACTTCAAAAGCTGGATTTAACCTCGGCCAGAGGTGTTTGAATATCTGCAACATTGTCAATTAGGCTTACTGGTTGATCCTCCTCAATGGCATTTATCCTAGGCCCACCATGGCTAGGCATAGGATTCTTGGTAACACTTGGAGGGGGTGCAAAGTTGACTGCCTTAGAATCAATCAAATCTTGAACCTTCATGTGTAAGGCCCTGCATTTCTCTGTTGTATGGCCAGGTGAATTGGAGTGGAAGGCACATCTGGCGTTGACATCATGATTCCTTGGGAGATTCTGGGGATCTGGTGGAGCTAGAGTCCTCAATTCGATCAGATTGAGCTTCAGTAACTATGGAAGTAAGGCAACATAAGGCATCAGAATGGGATCGATGACCCTGTTGATTTATGAAGTCCTTTGTTGGAACAGACGTTGTTGTTGATTATTGTTGTTGTAAGATCTCTACTAAGGAAACTGTTGTTGCTGTGGGAAGTGTTGTGGTTGTTGAGGATATTGTTGTTGAGGTGCTGGAGCAGGAATGGTGACAGCAGCCACTGATCTTGGCATGTATTGAGGCATACCTCTGCCCATATGAACTGAATTAGTTTCGCCTGTTCTACGAGGTCCTGAGAAAGGTTTCCGTGCATTGCTGGAGCTAGCAACGTTGTCAGAAATCTTCCCCATCTTCAAAAGACTTTCAATTCTCTCACCAGCTATAACCACATCAGTAAAACTGGTGGAAGAGAAAGCAGCAAGTCGGTCAATATAGGTTCCTTACAATGTGTTCATGAACATGTCAGCCATCACCCTTTCAGACATAGGTGGCTGGACAGCAGCAACAAGTTGTCTCCATCTTTGGGCATATTCCCTAAAACGTTCCCTCAAGGACTGAGACATACCCATCAGGAGGGTCCTATTAGGAGCCATATCCAAGTGGTACTGATATTGGCGTATGAAAGCTTCAGCTAAATCCTTCTAGTTTCTAACAGTAGCTCTGGATAGGTGAGAATACCACTCTCGGGATGCCCCGATCAAGCTATCTTCAAAGTAAAACATCCACAACTTCTCATCCATGGTATAAGCTTTTAATCTTCCCAAAAAGGATTGAAGGTGGGTACGAGGACAAGAGGTACCATTGTACTTCTCAAAGCATGGAGGCTTGAACTTGTGAGGAATCCTGACTCCTTCTACTAATCCCATATCCATTACATCAAATCCCAAAGAGTTTTGGGATTCCAAGGATCTTAGCTTCTTCGATATTTCGTCCAGACGACGATCATAGGCTTCATCCCCAGCACCAACACTGTGAACTGTTCATCCTGAGGATCTTCTTGTAGAACACGACCTTCTGCATTTCCTTGGGTATTTCCGATAACATTGACTTCAGGATTGAGGTGGGGCCCAAACTCCACGGATTTGTTCGCGGCTGCCCGTGATCGTTGTTACTAATACCTCCAGTGCCTGGATGATTCTCTTCTGGAGTTTTCCACTCGACTAACTCTCTCAATCTTTCTTGGCTCTGAGCCAACCCAGTCATTACTGCCATGAACTGGTTCATCTGAGCCCTCATTTTAGTTCTCTCATTAGCCATCTGAGTTCTAACGTCAGTCAAATCTTGTTGAACTTGGTCCATCTGAACTCTCGGAAGGTTGTGTCTTGTAGGATACCTGTGGACTCTATTGATGGGAAAAATCCTCCTACGAGCAATGTTTCCTGAGACACATAGCAAAGTAAGAAAACAACAACAAAAACACCTACAAAAACACAAAGAATGAGGTTAGCATGCAATGCACTATGTCTATTTGTCTTCCAAGGGTATCCGGTTTGGCTCTTTGGTTTTGACCCTCTAGACCTCTGGGAATGAAGATGTTGAAGAGAAGTGAAATTCGCAAGCAGATCCAGGTAATACACAAATTATAACATTACAAAATGCCAAAATACATAGTTTGTGATTACAACAAGTTCCCATGGTGGGTAAAAATACAATTAAGTTAGGAAATACAACAAAATCACCATGGAGAAATAAAGTACAACCAAAATAAAATACAAGTAAAGGAAATCAAACATCTAGCCCAAATTCACCCTCCTTGACTTCCTTCAGGAGAGCATCAGTCACGGGTCCAACTAGATGCTCTGTGATGGTCCTGATAAGAAGGTTTTTGTTTGCAATGGAACTTGTCATCTTCTAGTACTTGCCTTGGTCCTTTGATCTCTTCAACCCTGTCCGGAGTTTCAACTCGGAGATTTCCTTCTGTGCTGCTAACAAGGTTTCCTTATTCTTCTTCTCATTGGCTTCCAGCTACTCTATCTTAGCCTGTGTCTTCTGATCTTCTTGCAAACGAGCTTCAGTGATCCTGATCCATCTAGCCTGACTCTCTTCCAGGTAATGCTCAGCTCTGGCCTTCTGAATCTTAGCTTCTTTGCAAGCATTCTTCAATACCAATTCCCCTGCTCGGGCTTTTCTGATGAAGTCCTTTGTCTTCTTTATCTTAGTCACATGCTCGATTCGGAGCTTCTCTAATCTCTCAATGTCCAGACGATCGTCATTCCTTTCCCACAGGGTCTTATTCAGAGCTTCAGAAAGCTGGGTATTCCTCTCTTTTAGCTTCTCAAACTCTTCCAAATTGATTGTAGCTACAGGCTCAACTGCTGATGGTCCTGGCACATCTTCTAGGGTGAATGGCATGCGGGTGATCTGTCCTCTGATGCGAGACCATTCAATGTACTGGGCTGAAGCTATGTTGTTGCACTTCCCCAAAATGGCAGTCCCTTTAGTCTGTATGTTATCCCAAGCCCAGGCTGCTTGTCGGATGATGGCATGATTATTCTGAATAGCACAGTAAAGAGATTCTGCTAAGTCTTGCTCTCTAGGTGGATGTACCAATTCATACCCTAATTGTCTTCTGAAAAGCAAAGGATTGTAGTTGATGCAACCCTTCACTCCAATAAGAGGCACATTAGGATATTGTCCACAACTTGTAATTATGTCCTTGCCCTTGGTGTTCTGAGTACACCATCTGATATCTTCTGAAGTAAGGGCAATCATTCTCTTAGCCCAATTTCTTGACTGATGTGGATTCAGGAAAGCTTCCGTCTTCGGCATGTGTCTCATTAAACATCTGTAGAAGAGGGGTGCACAACATCTAACTAGTCTCCCTCTTTGCTTCTCATTCCTTTGATGCACTGAGTAGTAGAAATCCCCTAGCAAGGTAGGAACTGGATTCTTGAGCATGAAGATATGGATAGCATTCTTACTTACAAACTTAGGCTCGTCTGCAAACAAGATGATACCATATATGCTGAGGGCCAGGAGAGCACAAACAGATTCCCAGTTTCCTGTTGCAGCTTGCTTTGTAGCCTGAGTGATTAAGAAGTCCAAATGGAGGCCTGGGATTCCAACCTTGGTGGTCATATGTTGATCAATGATAGTAACTTCCAAATGTAGAGCCTTATCTATGTCTTCATTCTTAGGAGCAATCATCTCAGGGTTGAAAGGAATTCCTATTCTGATAGGGACACCCATCAATATGGAAAACTCTTCCAACAAAGGGCCTATCTGAAAATCTGGGAAAGTGAAGCAACGGAGAGGAGGGTCATAAAACTGAAGGCAAGTGTGGATCATGCTCCTCTGTGATGTATCCAAGTTCATGATCATTTCATAAATACTACCATAATGTTCTCTGAATAAGGGGATATGATCAGGAGTGATAAGAGCCTGAATCTGCCTGATGCCTGTCAAAGGGTACTCAAAGAAATGGTATGTGATGTTGCTCTTCCTGGTTGAGTCCATACTGACAATGGGTGCTGACGAAGGTAATTGGAGAAGATAACAGCTGAAGAAGATCTCTGATGAAGATAACTGATGAAGATATCTGATGAAGATGGCTGAGCAGAAGAACAGTCAAAACCAAACCAAAGATGATATGGATACCCTGTAAAACAAATAGAAAAATGTTAAAATGATGCAGTATGATGTATGCTGAATGATATGCAAGGGTTTGTGATCAAGTTCTGGATTGTCAGTTTCTTTTGGTAGGGTCCATGAGAGTTCAGAATTCCTGATGAAGGTCTGAGAACCAATAACCAGGTGGGGGACTCAAATAAAGAGTCACAAGTCCATGGTTTCATAAGATCAGTCCAAAATTGTGTAACCTTAAAAAAAACTCAGTAACAGGGTATGTTGAGGCGAAGGGTTCCTGCAAACCTGTAAACAACCCCACCCACTCACAGGTATTGTTCTAGAACAAGGATCCTCAGATTTGGATCTATTATGAGAAGTGTAAACACTTCTAACCCGGAGGTACAATGTTTACCCTAATCATAAAGGATCCTCCTCTAATTCACCTCGGATTCTAAAGGTCATCTAAAAAGGTCATCCAGACTTAGCAGGCTTCCCAGATAGCCCTAGCACTACAGGGAAACCGTAGTACAGAGTTCTACTGAAGAAACCCATGTCTGAACTGTGTTTCATATTCCCGTACCAGACCGAAATAGAATAGGAAAGAATATGAAGCCACTCTAATCCTATGCCTGTCACTCAGGCCTTTGTGTTGGACCTTTCTCACTAGAATACCCCTCCCACCAAGGCAAACCAACAAATCCAGCACAGGTATGATATGACAATAATAAATGAAATGCATAAAACAGTAAATAAAAGCGATAAAGTAAATGCAGTAAATAAAGTTGTACATAAAGCAGTAAATAAAGTAAAAACAAAAGCACACATAGCACATAACACCCCCATAAACACAAATCAAACAAGTGCTAGGAGAAACCCACAAGAGAACCAGATTCCCTGGTTGCAAAGATGAATCCCCAGCAGAGTCGCCAAGCTGTCGCTCCCGAAAAGACTTGCGTCCCCGGTGCAGACGCGAACTGTCGGCGATGTTGGAGGTAGAGGTTAAACAGAGTCGCCAACTAGACATTTTTATCCCGAAGGAAAGGTAATGTTGCATAAACCTGGAAGGGTATGGATAAGACGGTTGCGAACCAAAGAAACCAAGAAAGGGGGTTGTTTACGGCCTGGGAAGGTATTAGCACCCAGATCGTCCATCGTACTCGACGGGATCCACAATTACTTGATTGTGCTTAAAAGGGGTAGTGTATGTATTGACTGTGCATCAAAGCTATAGGAGAAAATAATGTGTGTCAGTTCAAAAGAAAGGGAGAAATGCTCAAGAATGAGGCTTAGAAAAGAAAGCTGAAAGAGGGGGATGACAAAGAGACTTTTGTTCAATAACAATTAAGTTATGCCTACGTATCCTCTCGTGAAATGAGGAAGTCAGAACACCGTAGTTCGACTCAAAGAGACTGGGTGATGATTTTGACTTTGAACTGCTTACTTGTCTATGCTCAAGTGTGTGAATCATATGGCTCGAGTGCTAACTGTCTTGCATTAGACGGAAGAAGCGAGTTCTCGTTTGTGAATGAGTATGGTGTGAAAAGAATATCGAAGGAGACGATTATTATTTGTTTTTGTGTTTTCAGTTTTTTTATTGTTTTTGGTGTTTTGCATAGGATAATGAGCTTAAGGCTAAATCAAGGGTTTGTAAACTCATTATATCCTCCCTGATTAGGGATAATGAGCATACTCAAGTATGAGATAAGCATCTCAACTTAATTACCATGATGATGTAGGATTAAGATCATTAACCTATTTGTGATTATTAAGATGTTTTTGGGTTTTGTTTAGTGTTAATAATGAGTTTAATCTCTAATCACAGATTAGTGAACTCATTACACCATCCTAAGAGAAGGATGATAGATGAGAACACTTAAGCTGAGGAAGATACCTCAACTTAATCCATGGTTAGGGACTAAATTCATTATATAACAAGCCTTTATTAAGTGAATTTACTTAAAGGGGTGAGATTAAGAAGTGAGTTTTAAGTTTGTAAGACAACTTGAGGGGGACTTGTCCATTAAACACTAGGGTTAGTCCCTCTTGACAAAAAGGAAGATATGTAACCCTAATATAAGGCCCAAGTCACAAGCTTAAGTCTTGATCATTATTAGGTGTTTTTATTAAGAGGTGTAAAGAAATTAAAGGTTTAACACTAAGGATTAAAGTTATACACTCCATCCTAAGATAAGGATGCAGGCATAACCCTAATTCAAAGTCCTAAAGCTTTAAGTGTTTAGCCTCTGATTATGAGATGAGAAGAGAGACTTAAGGATACTCAAAGTTAAAAAGCTAGGGGAGACTATATACAACCCTAAAAGTTATCATGCTTGGGTATCCTATGGTTTGTAAGGCTTAAAGAAAGATCTTCAGGAGGCCACCATGGAAGAAGAAGCAGATGAAAAGAGAAGGAGAGAAAGAATAAGTTACTTACTTCCTGGATAAGATAAGTAACTTAAAAGAAAGAAAGTAAGAACAAGGGAGCATAAGTGAAAGTCAACCAATCTGATGGTTGAGATTCAAATGGGGGAAGACTGTGCGCGATCCTAAGTTTCAGATCAAATCTGGCAAAAATATTTAATTAAACTTAATTAATCTAATTAATCAGGATTAGGGTTTTAATGAACTGATCCTGGCCTTCCACACACGCGGGAAACACAATCTAACGGCCTAAATTTAAACCGAGCCGATTAACCCTAATCCTAAACCTAATCACTCTCAGGTGACCGGAGCAAGCTCCGGTCATCTTCTCTGGTCACCCTTCTCCCCTGAATCCCTCAAAACCCTATGAAAATGCATCAAACTCTCTAGAATGCATCATTAAACATCATTAAACACAAATCCAACAACAAATTCCATTTATATTTCATTAAATTTATGAATCGAAACATGTAGATTGATATTGTAACTTAAAAAACAAGTTCTGGAAAATTTGTTCTTGATGATACCTGAGATGAAGCTTTCTCAATCTGAGCTTTCTAGACCTCTCCTTGATGCTAATCCACTCCAATGATCACCTTGATGCTTCTTGAAGGCTTGAATGGAGTTTAAATGATCTGGTTTGAGAGTTTCAGTTTTTCTAAGGCAGAAATCTTGTTTTGGGAGTTTTTAGGCCATGGTGAAGGGTGGTTTTTGATCCTTATGATGTGTGGAGATGATTGGTGGAAGAAGATTTGAGGTTTGATGCTTGTGTGATGAGATTCGAAGAGATGAATGTTTTTGAGGTTTTTTGTGAAACTGGGCTTCTTGCTTGATTCAGGCTTGTGTGTGTTGTGAAATGAGGTCCTTAGGGTTAGTATAAGCCAATGGGATTGATCAGAAAGTTGTTGTGGCATAGGTTGATTGGTATGGGAGGTTTTGCAAAAAGTCAAGATTGTGTACTATGAGGTATGGGCTCGGGTCAAAGGTGATCTAAAGGGGTGTCTTGCCTCAGCCAGCTTCAAGGAGGGCCATGGGATGGTTTAGAGTGATCAGAAGTGAATGAGTGGTGAGATTGCAATGGTTTTGCACATTTACAACTTTGTACATTCATGAGAAATTGGCCATGAAAACTTGTGATGCAAGACTCAAATCTGATCTAAATGTGTTGCATTATCATGTAATGAAGCTTAGAGGTCATTAGAAGTCTTGAAACTTGATTTTGCAAAAATCCCTCTTTGGCATGAACTTGAAAATTATAGGATTTTTCCCAACTTTGAAAGATCATATCTTGAGTTCTAGGATGAATCAAGAGGAGTTCTTTTAATTTTTTAAAATGGGAAGATCCAATCTACAACTTTCATGTTTAAGGATTTTTCATTTGAAGCATTTTTGATCAAGAAAGAGGAGGTTGAAAATCTTTCCCAAAATGGAAAGTTTTTATTACAAGTCATGTCCAAAAATGGAAAGATTGCAAATGGCTTGAAATTCTTCAATCTTGTGAACTTCTAACCACTTCTAAGATCAAATAAATATCATAGAACCTCAATTTGATGAGAAAGATCCTTTGGTTCCATTGTTGGGGGCCTTAGATGCCCTGATTCTGACTTTTCTTGCACAACAAGTTACCAGTTGATCAGATGACTTCCACAATGAATTTCTTCATCAAATTTGGTACACATGCTCCTTATAACATATTGAGACCATTAGAAACAAGAATGACCAAAAAATTTGAGATTAAGGGCCTCAAACCCAAAACCCTAATTTTAGGTCATCTGTGCAGGAAATCTTCAGTCTGCCTCTATGCCTTTGCCATGCTTTGAGATATTATGACTTCAAAGACTTCTTAGGGATACAATAAGATCATAAACCACTCATGTACCCTCTTGGCATGCTTCAAGACTATTGGGATGGCTCAGATCACTTCTTGGATTGCTCAGATCACAAACCCTAGATGTAGATGAAATGAACTATGCAGTGAGATGATATGCTTATGTAATGCTATATGAAAAGATCACAAGCCAAGGTGTGAGAAAAGGTGAGGGAAAATTTGGGGTGTTTACACATGGAGTTGTGAAACTATGCAAAGAAAATGTTAAAGCATACACACTTTGAAAGCATGAACAATGTAAAAGAGATTAAGGTTTGTGAACTTACCTCCACCTCCCTACAAAACAAGGGTTGGCATGATAAACATGATAAGAAATGAGTTAAACAATTACCAAATAAATCCTAAGGGATCTAGAACCTAAACTAGACTCAATCCTAAGTTTAGAGAACCTAAAAAAATGCAAAGCAAAAATCTAGCGGCCTATTACAACTCCTAAATGCACAAACAACCATGGAATGCAATGCAAAGTACAAACAGCTTTTCACAGCCCACGATCAGCATACAAAACAGGTGTAAGAAGTGAGAAAATGCAACAACCAGCATACATTTAATAGTTACTGCATGAAGACACAGCTATGAAATGCAAAGGCAGATTTAGTTTATTTTCATTTTTTATCACAAAACCAATGACAAATACCCAATTAACATGTAACATGATCAAGTGGAATCAAAATGAATGATTAAATGAACATGATTATTTTTAATGAGTGATTATGAAAGAATGCACCAAATGACAAATATGCAACAAGTATGCATTCAAGTATTGGCATATAAGCATAATGAACATAGATTATGATCATGCATCAACATAGATCAACAAAAATGACATGTAACTTGATGAAAAAAATCAAAATTGGATTAACATGAATTATGTAATTAAAGATGCAAACAAAATGCAAGAATGTGTATACTCATGGTTATGTGAAATGAAACATGCAATATGCAATGCAATTATGGATCATGAAAATGAAACCAAAACAGAATGTGAACAAATATGAGCATGCTAAATAAAGGTTTGAACATGGCAATAACTATTCACAAGTCAATTTATGCACTTATGAACAAATAAAAACAAAATATGCAAAAGGTAACGGAAACGTGTCGAAAATATTCGAAACGATGGAATGAAGTACCAAAAATAGTCTTAAAAATACCCTAAATTCATGATCTATTACTACATGAATAATCAAGATACAATGCAATGTAAACATGGAGGAAACAAAACATTTTTTCAAATTTTGAACAGCGTTAACCGGTTAACGCTATAGGTTAACCGGTTAACGCCTTCAATTTTTCAAATCCAGAGGCGTGTTTTTAATGTGTTAACCAGTTAACCAAATACGTTAACCGGTTAACACTGAACAGAATGGTGAAAAAGTGAAGAAATAAGCACTTATGGTCATGAACCTACTTCTAAGAACCCCTAACACATACATGAACATGTTAACACAAATTTTAACTTAACTAGGTTTTCTAACACCTATTAGGACCTAGATTAAGCTACAAATATAGCTTCTAACAATCGAAATGCACAAATCGCAATCAAAACGTAATTGAACGGTAAAACGCAAACACAATCAATAAAACATTGAAGAATGTTGTTACGGAAAAATGAAGAGAATAAGTTAAGCGCGAAGCAGTATCGAATTACCAACCTAGAAAGCAGAGGATTGCTTTGGTGAGTGTTGCGGTGTGAATCGAAACGAAAGTGAAGAAGAAAACCGAAGCTCTGCGAACACGCAAAATAAATGCGGTTGATGATGCTTCTTGATGAACACTTGATTAATCACTTTCAATAAGCTCAAAACCAATCCCAAAACATAATTTCTTCTTCAAATAAGCTCCACAATTGATGATTGGTGAAGGTCTAGCTTTAAGTTCTTTAAATTTTAAAGAAACATTTGAAGGACTTCTATGGAGAAGCTCTTGTGATTTTGGAAATGGTGGAGAAATGAGATTTGGAAATTGGAAAATATTGAAAATGAGGTTGGCCCCCTTTGCTTTGGAATGATTTAGGTTTATATAGAGGGTAGGTGAGGAGCTAGGTTTAGGTATGGACTTTGCTTAGGTTTTAGGTTAGGTTTGGAGTTAGGTTAGGAGGTAGTTAATGTTAGTTGGAGTTCTAGAATATTCCTAGGAATATTCCTTGGAATATGCTAGAGGAGTCTAGAAGATGGTAGAAAACTCTAAGGTAAAATGAAATGTGATTGAAATGTGAAAATAAGGTGAAAAATGTGAAGAGAAAAGGAAATGAAGGGAAATGGAAACAAACTGATTTTTGAAATATCTTTCCCATTTTTGCGCCTGTTAACTGGTTAACCATATGCATTAACCGGTTAATGGATGAAAAACTTGATTTTTCTCCTTTATTTGATGAGTTAGCTTGGAAATGCCTTGGATTATTTTTGTTGCATTATTTATTCTCTTGAGCTCCAATGATTGATATGCCTTGCCCGATCACATGTCTCATGCACATGCAAATATTGATGATTTATTTTTATGAATACGATGCAATTCTAGGACGATCATGCGGGATGATGAAGCATAAACCACTTGAGGTTGGCAATAAATCAAGAGGGAAAGTTTTAGGATATTACAGCTGCACCTATTCAATCATTTGTAGACCTGAATGGATGATAACAACGATTTTCAGACCTTCAAGTTATAAAGCGATTGAATACCCGAATAAACCGGAAAATTTGCACTATGTGGGAAATGAGTTGGGTTGGGAACAAGTGCCACTCTTGGATGACATCTTGAACATGTCGCTAACCTAGGACAGGACAAAGGGGAACGAGCTCATTGTACTTAAATTATGCTCGAAGGGAAGGAAACCATCGTACTGAAACGGAATCAGAAGGAACAGGATCGTTGTACTTAAACGATAACCCGAAATGTGACCGTTATACTGAAACGGAAACGAAGGAACGCGACCATTGTACTTAAATGGGGGCTTGACAACACGAAACCATACTACTTAAATGGAATCGTAGACATGAAATCATCGTACTTAGATGAAGTTAAAGAAAACGGGATCATTGTACTTAAATGATTATCCATGACGTGACTGTTGTACTTAAACGGAGACGCGGAGAAATGAAACTGTTGTACTTAAACAAGACTCGAGATGAGACCATTGTACTTAAATGGAATCAAGGAATTGAAATCATCGTACTTAGATGAGATCAAATGAACGGGGTCGTTGTACTTAAACGAGAGCCCGAGACGCGACCGTTGTATTTAAATGGAGACGCGAAGAAATGATATTGTTGTACTTAAACAAGACTCAAAGACGAGACCATTGCACTTAAATGGAGACTAGAAAGAAATGGGATCATTGTACTAAAATGATGACCCGCAACGTGACCGTTGTACTTAAACGGAGACACGGAGAAATGAGATTGTTGTACTTAAACAAGACTCGAGACGAGACCATTGTACTTAAATGGACTCGAGGAATTGAAATCATTGTACTTAGATGTGATCAAAGAAACGGGTCCGTTGTACTTAAACGAGAGCCCCGAGACGCGACCGTTGTACTTAAACGGAGACGCGAAGAAATGAGACTGTTGTAGTTAAACAAGACTCAAAGACGAGACCATTGTACTTAAATGGAGACTCACTGGGGACAAAAAACAAGACTTTGTAGAAATAACCACACTGGGAAATGGACTCGGCATTCTGTAGGGATACTTTGGTCAGATTGCAAAAATGTTGTTTCGGGCTTCTGTGTAAGGTACCAAAACTAGTTTATGCTTGGTATGCATATGTTTGAATTTTTCCATGGCATGATGCTCCATAATGATGGAAATGCTACGCTTTTGTGGATTCAAATGCAATGATGATTACTAAATGAAAACGCAAAGGGATCTCCTAACGAGGAGGCAACGGGTATCTTTGACAACTTCGCTGGAGAAGGGCCAGTTTCTGCATTGATTGCGGTGAATCCCTATGAGGAAAAGCAACTCTACGAGGATGGTGTTGATGATACACCAGCTCTGAACTGCCTTCATCGCCAAAAATAAATTGGACTTCAAGATTGGAGAGCCAAGACCCTGTTGAAGATGACCTTGACTTGGAATGTACGCTACCCGCTGAACTACGCTGGAGAAGTGATACTCGTCTGACCCGACTGGGGAATCAGATGTGTTGGTACTCTGTTGAGGAAGAGACCTGCTAGGGAATCCCTTAAGTGCACCCTTCTGCTTGAGAAATAGATCTGCTGGGGAATCCGTTAGGTGCACCGTCTCTTGCTTGGGGAAGAGATACCAATGAGGATTGGATTCCGTTTGGCGAACCCGCTAGGGAAGATGACGGACACTGCTGGGTAGAGAAGAGATTTCGAGCTCTTCTGTATCTTTATCTTTGCTAGGGAATGATGAATTCTCCCATGCTGCTGAAGATAAGAAGACTCTGGTGGGGAATACCCCTCTGCTGAGGGAGGGTTATCTGCTTGGGGAGAATGCTCGCCTTTTTCCAATTCTGACTCTACTGTGGATAATGGAGAATTCCCCGGGAGGGACATTTTCTGCTGAAACTGAGAGTCTTGAATCGTCTCTAGTTGGAGATAAGGAGAAGAAAGTCTCACGTTGAGGATGAGAAATTATGACATTATTCCATTCGAGAAGTACTCTTCCTTTTGTTGCTCCGCTGGAGAAAACTTCCATTTCCAACCCTGCTGGGGAGGATGGAGAACTTAGCTGGGGATATTTCCTGCTGGAAATAAGAGTTTGATCACCTCTTGCTAGGAATGAGAGGTAGGACGTGTCTCATGCTGGAGATGAGAAGTGGAAGATGTCTTCTGCTGGGGATAAGAGATAATGATACCCTTCTATCTGGAAGATAAAATTCTCTTTGTTGTTGCTCTGTTGAAGAGGCGATGATCTGACGAGACTTGCTAAGGAGTCACGTTTCACGATCTGCTAAGGAAGAGGCTTCTTGAAGCTCTGTGTTGGCGATGGCTTTGTTGGCAATTCCTGTACCTGCATGTTAACGAACACAACTGATAGTACCTGCGAAATAGAGAGTTAGTTCGGCCTGCATGCCACAGGGTCGTGGTCTGAATCCATCCCAGTCACTCAACACATCAGATGTGTGTCAAATTTTTTTACTCTCCTGAACATATTATAAGGTATTCATGTATTCGCAAAGCAATATTTATCACAATTGGTTGGACGTTTTTGTAATCAAACAGTGGTAGATGAAAACAAAAACAAATGGGAACAAAATTGATTGAAATTGTGCTTTTCTTAATTTGAAGAATGGCCATGAATAGGAATTACATCGGGAAGCAATCTCTGGAAAGAGGAAATTGCACAAAAGGAATTAAAATATCCTAAGGGCAATGTGGAAAGACAAGTCTCATCAAGCTCCGACCCGACTATGACTTGTATGTCCTCCAGATTCTCCGCTCTCTTCGCTTGGAGGAAGGCGATTGAATTGATCTTCAACCTTTGGATCACCTTTGATTTGTGGCGCATCACAAATCTTGCAGATTGTAGTGGTTCTTTTTAGTCCCTCTTTTGCGTGGATCACCCTTTCAGGTTTTCAATCCACCGGGATACCCTTTTTTTCCTGAGCTGTCTAGTGTGGCTTTTTAGCTCAGCGGATGTACATCTTTTCAGATATTTCCCTAACTTTTTCCCGAGCCTTTTATTTTGTTTTTGGCTCGCCGGGATGACCATTTTTTCATGGACTTTCATTCTGTTTCTTTTGTCCAGCGGGTCTTTTATACGAAGTATTTTCTCATTGCGTCTGCGTTGACAGGGGATTGGAAGTCTTCGCTATCCATGGTCGTTAACATCAAGGCTCCGCCCGAGAAGACCTTTTTAACCATGAATGGACCTTCAAAGTTAGGTTTCCACTTGCCTTTGTGAGCATTGTTAGGAGGAAGAATCCTTTTCAGCACCAGGTCCCCGGGTATGTACCGTTGAGGGTGTACTTTCTGGTCGAAAGCCTGTTTCATTCACCTTTAATATAGTTGTCCATGGCATATAGCTGCTAGGCATTTTCCTTCAATGAGGCTCAACTGATTGTACCTGGATCAGAGTCATTCAGCTTCGTCAAGCTTGACGTCCATCATTAACCTCAACAAGGGGATCTCGACTTCAACCGGTAGGACTTCCTCTATACCGTACACAAGCGAGAATGGGGTTGCCCCTGTTGAGGTACGCACCTATGTCTGGTACCCATGTAATGGAAACAGTAGAATCTCATGCCAATCTTTATATGTCACAACCGTCTTCTGAACAATCTTCTTTATGTTCTTGTTGGTCGCCTCGACGATGCTATTCATCTTCGGGCGATACAACAAAGAGTTATGATGCTCGATTTTGAAATCCCGGCACAAGTCTTCCATTATCTTATTGTTGAGATTAGAATCATTGTCAGTAATGATTTTCTCGGGAATTCCATACCGGCAGATGATATCCCTTTTGATGAACCGGGCTACCACTTGTTTCGTGACGTGGGCATAAAGTGCCCCTTCAACCCACTTTGTGAAATAGTCTATGGCAACTAGGATGAAGCGGTGACCGTTGGAAGCCGTTGGCTCGATATTTCCAATCATATCAATGCCCCACATGGCGAATGGCCAAGGTGAAGACATGACGCTCAATGGATTTGGAGGTACATGGACCTTATCAGCATAGATTTGGCACTTGTGGAATTTGCGGGCATACTTACAACAATCGGATTCCTTGGTGATCCAATAATACCCCGATCTGAGAAGTTTCTTTGCCATAGCATGCCCTCCAGCATGGGTACCAAAGGAGCCTTCGTGTACTTCTTGCATCAACAGGTGTGCTTCGTGTCTATCCACGCATCTAAGTAGTACCATGTCGAAGTTCCGTTTATAGAGCACATCTTCTTGGTTTAAGAAGAACACGCATGCCAACCTCCTGAGGGTCTTCTTGTCTTTGCTTGATTCCCCTGCCGGGTACTCCTGAGACTTCAAAAATTGCTTAATGTCTTAATATCAGGGTTTGTTATCGTCAGTACTGTCAACTGCGAACACGTATGCCGGCCTTTTGAGATGAGAGACATCGATTCTAGGAACATAGTTCCTCTGATGAACCTTAATCATGGAAGATAAGGTTGCCAAGGAATCAGCAAACTGATTCTGGTCCCGAGGTATGTAGTGCAACTTGACCTTGGTGAAGAAAGTCAACAACCTCCTGGTATAGTCCTTGTAAGGAGTCAAATGAGGTTGATGAACCAGCCATTTGCCATTAACTTGGTTGATGACTAAAGCAGAATCGCCGAAGATCTTGAGGTTCTTGATTCTCAAATTGATTGCTTCCTCGATCCCCATTATGTAGGCTTCATACTCATATTTATTGTTAATGCATTCAAAAGTCAGTTGGGTAGTGAAGGGCATATGGATCCCTTCCGACGAGATAATAACGGCACCAACTCCACTACCGTTCATGTTCACGGCTCCGTCAAACATCAGACTCCATTTGGATTCGGGGTCTGGCCCCTCCCCCGTAGTGGTTCTTCACAATCTTTCGACTTGAGGAACATGATGTCCTCATCCTGAAACTCGAACCTCATTGGTTGATAATCATCAATAGGATGTTGGGCCAGATAATCCGACAATACACTTCCTTTGATTGCTTTTTGTGAAGTGTACTAGATGTCATATTCCGTCAGAATCATTTTCCATCGGGCTACTCTTCCAGTTAGAGTTGGCTTTTCGAAGATGTACTTTACTGGGTCCATCTTGGAAATTAGTAGGGTGGTGTGAGTCAGCATGTACTGTCTTAGTCGGCGAGCATCCCATGCCAAAGCGCAACAAGTGTTCTCGAGCAGTGAGTAGTGGGTATCATAGTCGGTAAACTTTTTGCTAGGGTAATAGATTGCATGCTCTTTTCAACCAGACTCGTCTTGTTGACCCGACACACAGCCCATTGATCCTTCGAGTACTGTGAGGTACATGATTAGAGGTTTCTCTGGCACTAGAGGCATAAGAATCAGAGGTTCTTGCAAGTACTCCTTGATTCGATCGAAATCTTGTTAGCAATCATCATTCCATGAGATGGCCTGATTCTTCCTCGGAAGTTTGAAAATAGGCTCACACGTGGGTGTTAGGTGTGAGATGAACCTTGCAATGTAGTTCAACCTCCCTAAGAAGCCGCGTACCTCTTTCTCGGTTTTCGGTTCAGGCATCTCCTTAATTGCTTTTACTTTTGCAGGGTCGACCTCAATCCCCCTTTCACTGACGATAAAGCCCAGCAGTTTTCCGGAATGCACCCCGAATGTGCATTTGTTCGGATTTAACCTTAGTCTGAATTTCCGAAGCCTGTCAAAAAGCTTGGCTAGGTTGACCAAATGTTCTTCTTTTGTCTGTGACTTTGCAATCATGTCATTGATGTAGACCTCAATCTCGTGATGAATCATGTCATGGAATAAATTCACTATTGCACGTTGGTATGTAGCTCCAACATTTTTCAAATCAAACGGCATGACCTTGTAATAGAAGGTGCCCCACAGGATAATAAATGTAGTTTTCTCCATGCCATCTGGCGACATTTTGATTTGATTATAGCCCGAAAATCCATCCATGAAAGAAAACACAGAGAATTGGGCAGTGTTGTCAACTAGCACGTCAATATGCGGCAACGAGAAGTCGTCTTTGGGGCTCGCCTGATTCAAGTCCCAATAGTCCACACACATTCTGACTTTTCCATCCTTTTTAGGAACTGGCACAATGTTTGCAACCCATGGAGGATAGCTCGTTACGGCCAAGAATCTGGTGTCAAACTGCTTTTGAAACTCTTCTTTGATTTTAATGGCCATATGAGGGCGTGTTCGTCTCGGTTTCTGCTTCACCGGCGGGCAGTCTTCTCTGAGTGGTAGCTTGTGCCCTACAATATCGATATCCAACCGTGGAATGTCCTGGTAAGACCAAGCAAAGACGTCGACGTACTCTTGGAGCATGGAGATCAAGCGACTCTTGAAATTTTCTTCCAATGCAACCCCGATCTTGACCTCTTTTCTGGCTTCCTCTATACCCAAGTTTACCACCTCAATGGCCTCCTCATGCGGCTGAATCATATTCTCCTCTTGCTTGAGCAATCTGGCTAGTTCCTCAGGTAGTTCATAATCTTCTTCACCTTCCTCGCTGGCTAGGTAAATCAGGTTGTCGAAGTCATACTGAGTCATAGCAAGGTCGTCACTGATGAGACCCGATGAGGAGTATCTACATGAATAATGATTCATTCTAGATTTTAGAAGGATTGGGAGACGTGGAAAAACATTGCCATGTATTTTTTGAAAACAAAAAACAAAAATGAAAGACAGGGAACATCATGATTGAATGCAAAAACGTTCGTTTTATTAATGATTATGATATTGAAATATGAACAATGAGCCCTTACAATGAGATGATATGCCCCGGGCAAGGCATAGAGCTTGAATACAGGAGAAGAGAAACATAAAACCATTACTCTTCTGGCTGAGTGACGGAGATGATCGCTTTGACCGACCAGTTGTCAAGTTGCATCCCCGGAGCACAGGGCCTTATCCACTCATCCATTTCGCAATCACTATCAGTCATTTCTTCCTGCACTGCGTAGACGTTGCCGTGATCAGACCATCCCGCACTGGTGAAGGTAATTGGGCCTTTATGACCTCTAGCATTTTGATCTGGTGTTTACTGACCAGGCTGGTAGCCAACTCCGAACATATCCTTCTTTTCTGGGACCTCGACCATCTTGCCCCATCCCTTAGTGGTACCTGACTCTACAACTTTTAGGGCTTGCCTGTAGGATATTATGTAAGCTCTTTCTTTGTCTCCTTTGATAAAGTAGGTGACGATGATACACTTGCAGTCTTGATGGGCTCAAAGGCTTGGAAAGGGGTTTCAACAATCTCCCCATCCATCTCTACGTATTTGAACGAGGCCAGGTGACTGATGAATATATCCTCTTCCCCATACACCGTCACAATCTGTCTTTCCCAGACAAATTTAAGCTTTTGATGAAGGGTAGAAGACACTGCCCCTGCTGTGTGTATCCATGGTCGCCCTAACAAACAGTTGTAGGCCGACTGGATATCCATCATGTAAAAAGTAGCATTGAAGATTTGTGGTCTTATCTTGACTAGCAGTTCCACCTCTCAGAATACTGACCTTTTCGATCCGTCAAAAGCTCGGACGACCAAGTCACTTGGCCTAAGCACAACTCCATCATAATCCAGCTTAATCAGTGCTTTCTTTGGCAATACATTCAATGATGACCCCATGTCTACCAGCACATGGGAGAGCACAGCCCCCTTGCATTCCATGGAGATGTGCAAGGCGTGGTTGTGGTTGCGTCCCTCAGATAAGGTCCATATCCTTAAATACCAACCCATGGCTGGAATTCACACTTGACACTACAGTCTCCAGCTTATTCACGGATATGTCTTGTGGTACATATGTGTTATTCAAGATCTTCAAGAAAGCCTTACGATGCGAGTCTGAACACATCAACAGGGATAAGATCGAAATCTTAGAAGGAGTCTATTGTAAGTGATCAACAATCATGTAATCACTCTATTTGATTATCCTCAAGAACTCCTTCGCATCCTTATCGAATGTGATATCAGGCTCTAGAGTTGGCACAAGCGCATCATTGGTCACAGGCTTCTTGCCTCTGGCCCTGGCTTGAGCTTCAACATTATCTTTTGGTGGTAACACATTATTTCTCAGTGTCTCTGGAGAAAACAGTCTGCCACTTCTAGTGAATCCGCCGACCCCAACATTCTCAACTAGGTGCAGAGATGAATTAGATGCAGCAATGTCTTGCTTCTGACCATTATAATAAACTTCTCCCCCGTAGTTCCATGGGATAGCCTTATCACTCTGGTACGTAATTGGTCCAGAATTAGTAATAGTTACCGGTGCCACCCTTGCTGGTGCATAAACTTATGTCGGATTGTAGAAAATCGTAATAGTTGAAACCTCGTCCTCTGTCATGATCTTGTCAAACTGTATACTTCCTTCGTCCATCATCTTTTGTATTCCCGACCTCAATCGGAAACAACCATCGACGGAATTGACACAGTCTAAACAGTCTATTTCACAACCTGGAAATATGTCTTTCTTAGCCAGACAAGCCTTTACAGTCAACAATGAAGTCTTCAGGTCTTTGACATTAGATACCAGGTTCAAACATTCCCCACTATCAACCGCTCCTATGGTCCTTCCATGGTCAGGCATGAGATTCTGTAGCACATTCGGAGTTGGAGCGAATTTGATCGCTTTGGAGTCTATCAAATCTTACACCTTGTGTTTAAGGGCTTTGCAATTTTCAGTACTATGGCCTGGAGCTCCGGAGTGAAATTCACAACAAGCATTAGCATCAAAGCCCTCAGGAATCTGCCCCGGCCTTGGAGGCTGCAGAGTTCTCAATTGAACCATCTGAAGTTGAAGGAGATTCTATAGAAGCTGAGAGTAAGACATGGGAAGCTTCTCGAGATGCCTATCCTTTGGCCTGGGAGGGTAGAACGGAAGAGGGGCCCTCTGTTGTTGGTAATTTTGTTGGTCCTGTTGCTGATTGGTAGGATCATAAATAATGACAGGAGCTGCTTGATGATAAGAATTTCAGTTCCCCTTCTTCTTCTGAGTATATACGGCCCCAGCTTCCCCTTACTTTCTCTTTGAAAAAGGATTCTTAACCCCGGAGGTTGACGCTCCGTCGCTCTGAATTTTGCCTTGTTTCATCCAACTCTCAATTCCTTCACCCGTCAAAATGATGTCAGAAAAACCACTGGAGGAACAACCGGCCAATATCTCCATGAAGGGCCCCAGGAGGGTGTCCATGAAGAGATCGACCATTTCCATTTCCATCAACGATGGCTGAACTCTGGCAGCAACCTCGTGCCATCTTTGAGCATAGTCTTTAAAATTTTCAGAACTCTTCTGAGACAGGCTTTAGAGTTGAGTTCGAATGGGAGCCATGTCGATGTTGCATTGGTATTGCTTGAGAAAGGCTTCTCCAAGATCCTTCCAGCTATGGACAGAGTTCTTCTCCAGCTTCATGTACCATTCCAGCGAGCCTCTAGATAATCTGTCCTAGAAGTAATACATCCAAAGCTTCTTGTCTTTGGTATGTGCAGCTATTTTGCGATAGAAGGCCTGCAAGTGAGTCTTAGGGCAGGAGTTTCCGTTGTATTTGTCGAAAGTTGGAGGTCTGAACTTTGGAGGGATAACCACCCCTGACACCAAGCCCATATCAGAAACGTCGATACCAAGAGTATCTTTGCATTCCAGTGTGTGCACCTTCTCTGCCAGCATTTGGAAATCCTGATTACTAGCTCCAGTACTGAACCCCATATCTTCGTTGACCAGGGTGAATTTATCT
This sequence comes from Lathyrus aphaca, assembly GCA_963966055.1. Classification (NCBI taxonomy): domain Eukaryota; kingdom Viridiplantae; phylum Streptophyta; class Magnoliopsida; order Fabales; family Fabaceae; genus Lathyrus; species Lathyrus aphaca. The sequence continues at coordinate 259,532,668 of OZ014525.1, read as the reverse complement.
TCCTGACGGTCCTGCACAAGGACGGGAGTCGGGCCAGCAGCCTTTGGAGTTGGTGGCCTGTTCACCATAGGCGGAACAAGAGTGTTGTTGACTGGATTGCCTTAAGCGTCCAAGGTAACCACCAGAGGATCTGTCTGTGGGGGGTTGAGCCTTTGCATAACAACCCTCATCTCTTGCTGCCCCAGAGCTATACCCTGCATCATCGTCATGAACTCCCTTATTCGGGTGCGGAGCTCATTCATTTCTGTCTTCATAATATCCATGAAATTCCTTTGATTTCGACAGGTAGCATACCGGTGCGGTGGTATATCGTGCCTGAAGAAACGAGTCTTAGAGGCTCTCGCAATCCTTCCTGAAAGTGCACATAAGTTAAGAACCCTAGAAAACCTTTAAAAGAGAAAAATGTAAATGATATGCATGGAATGCTGTGTTCATTTCATTCTCAAGGTTTTTTATGTTCCCGTTCCGGTATTCGAGAATTCAAATAGCTCTTTCAGATTTAGGGAAGAAGATCCCTCATGATGCTCAGAAAAGATGACAATTGTGAAGAAATGGTGCTTATTACCTGTCGCTCCCACCAAATGACACAGGGCCAAGAGGGGTACAGACGCGAACGGTCGGTGAAAGGGGAGCGAACACACAAGGGTGAACTCAAAAGGAAAGAGTCGCCAGCTAGGCATTTTTATCCCGAAGTAAAGGTAATGTTGCATGAACCTGGAAAGATATGAACAAGACGATTGCGAACCAGAGAAACTGAGAAAGGGGGTTGGTTACAACCTGGGAAGGTATTAGCACCCAGATTGTCCGCCGTACTCGACGGGATCCACGCTTAAAAGATTTGTGTTTTAAAGGGGTAGTGTCAGTGCTATCTGTGTATCAAAGCTGGAAAAGAATGCAAGTGTCAGTGTAAAATAAATGTGAAGTGTATAAGAGAAGTGTCAGTGTAAGAACAAAAGTGAAATGCTCAAGATAATGAGGCTTAAAGAATAATGCTGGAAGGAGGGGGAATATACAGAGACTTTTGTTCGATAAATGTTAAGTTATGCCTACGTATCCTCTCGTGCAATGAGGAAGTCAGAACACCGTAGTTCGACTCAAAGAGACTGAAAGATAAATTGACTTGTGAACTGCTTACTTGTCTATGCTCAAGTGTATGACCTGTCTGGCTCAGGTGCAAACTGTCTTGCGTTAGACGGAAGAAGTAAGTTCTAGTTTGTGAGTGAATGAGATGAGAAAAGAATCCCGGAGGAGACGATTATTGTTTGTTTTTGATTTTTTCAATCTTTTATTGCTTTTTTGTGTTTGTCATAAGTTAATGAGCTTAAGCTTAAACCAAGGGTTAGTAAACTCATCACATCCTCCCTCTGATTAGGGGTAATAAGAATACCTTAAGTATGAAGTAAGCACCTCACACTAAATCACCATGATGTAGGATTAAGATCATTAACCTACTTGCATTTATTTTGATGTTTTTGTTGCTTTTTGTTTAGTGTTGAGTAATAAGTTTAAGCCATAATCAAGGATTTAATGGACCCATTACACCATCCTAATAGAAGGATAATAGATGAGAACATTTAAGCTAAGGAAGGCTCCTCAACTTAATCCATGATTAGGGATTAACCTCATGACAAAACAAAGCCTTTATTAAAGTGAATTTTAGTTAATGGTACGATTAAGAAGTGGATTTTATGGTCTGTAAGACAACTTGAGGGGGACTTGTCCATTAACACTAGGGTTAGTCCTTCTTAACCAGTTAAGGAAGAATTAGAGCCCTAATGCAAGGCCCAAGTTACAAGCTTGATGTCTTAGTGATTATTAGGTGGATTGATTAGAGGATTTAAACACATTAAGGGTTTAACACTTAGGATTAAAGTTATACACTCCATCCTAATAGAAGGATGCAGGCATAAGCTTAATCACGAAGCCTTAAAACCTTTAAGGTTTAGTCCTTGATTATGAGATAAGAAAAAAAGAATCAAGAGATGACACAAAGGTAAAACTAATGGGGGGACTAATCAAACCCTAATTGTGATCATGCTTGGGTGTTCTTAAGGTTTGTGAGGCTTGCAAAAGATCTTCAGGAGAGCCACCAAGGAAGAAGCAGGATGAAGGAAGGAAGCAGAAGAAGCAAGTCAACTTACTTCACTTAAGAAGATAAGTTGCTTGAAGAAAGAAGGTGAGGAAGGAACATGAATGAGCAAGCTCACTCTAATACACAAGTAAAATGCAGAAATGATGCATAAGAAGGATGAGAAGAGATTTTGAGAAGTGAAGGCAAATTCACTTCTCAGACACTCACCACCTGAAAAGTTAGCAACAAAAAAATGAAATAACATGAAAAATGAGATGAAATGCAATGATGAAAACAAAATTCAGAAGCATAAACATGATTTTAATGATGCTATGGGATGATGCAAACACATGTCAAGAGTTGTGAATGATCATACAAGGATGTGGATGCAAATGAAGCATGCTTTGAACAATGAAAGCTCATGAAAGTTTATGAAATTGAATGAATGCATAACATGGAAAATGAATGATGCAATGATCAAACATGAGTCTAATGTATCCTTAGATGTCTTATATGTCATGTGGATGCACAAAATCTCATGGCAAGTTCATGTATGCAAGCAAGTGAGGGATGAATGCAAATGAAAGCCAAAATTAGGGTTTATGCACAAGACACAAAGCAAAATTCAAAATCAGAAGCAAATGACAAGATAAAAAATTGCAAATGGGATCAAAGGTACCCTAACCTTACACAAGTTCACTGCCCAAAGGAGGGGACCTAAGTCTTAACCTAATGGAAGTTATGATTTTCTCAAGTTGGCTAGGGTTCTAAGACACTTCAAAAGAAAAAAAGCACATCAAATTGAAAATGAAAGATAAATTCAAATCAATTTTACCCTAGAAACTACACAATATGAAGAATGCAATGCAAGAAGAACCATCATCAAACTCTTCATGGTTAGGCAGAATGAATGTTTCTAAGTTAGAACAAAAATATTGCCTTTTAAGAACTTTAATTCCAAAGAAAAATGTCAAAATGGGTCAAGGACCAAAAAGAAATTTGTTTGAAGAGTTTGATAATGTTCCTAAATGTTTCAAAATGCAATGTGAATTTTTTTGTGATTTTTAAATACCTAAATGTATTTTTAATTAATTAATTTTCATTAACTAATTAAAAATAAACATTTAAATGATATAAAAATAATTTTTAATGCAAAAAATAAAAATAAAAAAATTTTTGGGTTCTGAAAATTAATAAAAGATTTGATAAAAATTTTCAGAATTTTTTGATGTATTTTACTATTTTTTAAAATTCGTAGAAATTAAATAGACATAAAATGAAATAAAACAAATAAAAATGGAAAAGTATGAGGATCCTGAGGCTGAGATTCAAAGTTAGAGGGCGGGAGTTGACTGGCGCGCGTTTCAGTGGCTGGGATTGATTCTGATTAAATTCAAATTAAACCTAATTAATTAAACTAATTAATCTGAATTAGGGTTTAATGACAAATCTTGGTCGTTCATTCGCACGCGGGAAGGCAAGATCAATGGCTCACATTTAAACCTCACTAATTACACTGATTAGGGCAAATTACTTTCAGGCGACCGGAACAGTGTTCCGGTCGTCTTCTCCGACGAGCCCAAACCCTAGCTTCTCTCTCAGGTCATCAAACTTCAAATTTCTTGCACAAAAATGATCCCCCAATCATTCTAAACCTAAACCCCCAACCAAAACTCATTTATTTCACACCATGAACATGAACCGAAGAAAAATGTAAAAACGGGCAAAAGTTTCAGAGATCACATACATGGTGGTTTCTCAACCATTTTCAAAAGTAATCATATCCCCATGATCAGGGAAGCATATAGAACCATAAAAGAACTTAAAAGCTAGCTTCTGGGAAAAAAGTTCATCCTGTTACCTGAGATGGGGACCCTCTGATTCTGAGCTTTCTGGGCTCTCTCTTGATGCAAGCCTACTCCTTTGAACCTCCTGAAGATGATATGAAGCTTAGAAATCTTTGAGGATGGCTGGTTGGTGTTGTTTGGTTCTGGTGTAGCAGAAATGGAGGTTTGTGTGTGTGGTGATTCAAGTTGTTTCAGGGGATGGGTTTTGTTCTCTGAGTGATATGTGATTTGTTGGTGAAGAAATTTTGGATTTTTGTTAAGTCTTGAGGGAGTTTCGAAGAGATGAAGCTTTGGACAGTTTTTGTGCAAGCTGGTGGTGTGTCTGTTCTAAGCCTTCTTCCTTCTTGTTTTATGACCCTTAGGTAATCCATAAGCAATCCCAACAATTCTGGAGGGCAGGTATGCACTGTGGGAATGGTATGGGATGATTGGCCAAAAAGTCAAAAATTGTGTACTATAGGTATGGGCCATGGCAGAGAAGATTTCTGTGTTTGGATTGTCTCAGCCAGCTTCAAGGAAGGCCCTTGGATGTTCTGATGTGATCTGAAATGGATGAAGGGTGAGATGTCACATGTTTTGCAATTTTGCAACTTGTGGCATTTTGTGATTTTTGGTCATGGACATGTGACATTCCTTGCTGAATTCTTGTTGTGAAATGCTACATGATGTTATGGTAATGCTTTGGGATCAGTTAGAGACCACACAAACCCTTGGGAATCATTTTTGCAAGAATTCCCCCTTTTGAACTTTATGGAAAATGGCTTATGATAACTTGGAATCCAAAGCATGAAAGTGAGAAATTTCTTGGGCAAATCTGAATTATGGACCATGCATGATGTTTGTGTGATGACTAGAAGTTGATTTGAAGTCACATTTGGCTTTGGCAAGTGTTTTTGCAAGTTTCCTCTTTGGCACAAAAGTGAAAATTTAGTGATTTTGTCCAACTTTGCAAGGCCATAACTTTTGTTCTAAAATGAATTAGAATGCGTTCTTGTACTTTTTGAAAATGGGAGGACCCAATCTACAACTTTCATGTCCAAAGATTTTTCATTTGAAGCATTTTTGGATCAAAAAGAGGGGGTTGAAAAACTTTCCCAAAATGGCAAGTTTACATTACAAGTCACTTTCCCAAAATGGCAACTTTGCAAATGGCTTGAAATTCTTCAATTTTGTGAGCTTCTAACATCTTCTAAGATCAAATAAATATCATACATATTCAAAATGATGGAGAATACCCCTTGGTTGGATGGTTGGGGGCCTCAGATGCCCTGATTTTGCACTGACTTGCTCAAGAAGTCATCTCTTGATCAGATGCCTTCCCCATTGAATTTCTTCATGAAAATTGGTATGCATGATCCCTATAACATATAGAAACCAATAGAAACAAGAATGACCAAAAAATTTGAAGTTATGGCCTCTGAAACCAAAACCCTAATTTCAGGTCATCTGTGTAGTTAAGCTTGGCTCTGCTTCCATGCCTTCCTCAGTTCTTGTGATTCTTTGACTTCCTTGATCTTTAGAGGATATAATATGATTTTTGAACATACATGGACCCTCTTGAGATGATTGGAGACTCTTGGAGTGGCTCAGATAGCCCAGGGATTGCTCAGATTACAAACCCTAGATGCAGATGACTATGAAACAATGCAATGAACCAAAAATGTAATATGAGATGCTATGGTTGAACTTATGCAAATGAAAAGGAATCACAAGCCATGTTGTGAATGAGTGAGGGCAAATTTGTGGTGTTTACAGCTGCCCCTATTCAAACATGAGTTAGCTGTGTAGGATGTAAGCGGCGGCTTAACAGGCAAACAAGATAACTTGTGGTTGAATAGCAAAGACAGTCCAAAATTTGCAATCACTGAATGAAGAAGAAAAGGGATATAGATTGCAAAAGGAAATAAAGTATGTTCATAAAGTGCGGGCGACGGAGGATGACCGTCGAGCAGAGGACGACTGCCGAGCAGAGGACGACTGCTGGGGATGAAGCAATGACGGGGACGATCGACATGCTGGGGAAACAAAGAGATTACGATGGGAACGACCATCTGGAAAAGAAATAAGGTTCTCTAGGAATTAAAAGTAAAGGCAATGATGGGGACGACTATCTGGTTGAAGAAATAAATGATGAGGGACGGTCATCAAAGGTGAAGGACGATCACCTAGCAGGGGACGGCTGCTCTGTTAGGGATAAGGATGAGGGACGGTCATCTAAGGTGAAGGACGATCACCTGGCAGGGTACGGCTGCCGAAAGTATCACGATATAGGGCGAATGTCGGATAAAAGGTCGACGATGGGGACGGCCATCGAATAAACATTGATGAAGGACGATCACCTAGCAGGGGACGGCTGCTCTGGGGTTTTATCATGACATAGGACGAATGTCAGATAACCGAATCAATGATGGGGACGACCATCAGATAAAATGATGAAGTACGATCATCAGAAAGGTGAAGGACGATCACCTAGCAGGGTACGGTTGCTAAAAAAATATCACGACATAGGACGAATGTCGGATAGGAAGGGGTTCTAATGAATAGAGACTCCGCTGGGGATGATGAAGGACGATCATCAAAAAAAGGTGAAGGACAATCACCTGGCAGGGTACGGCTGCCGGAAATATCATGACATAGGACGAATGTCAGATAGAAAGGAAATAGGTTATCAAGACTTGCCGGGAATTCTTCTGGGGAATAGTAGACATGGACGAGTGTCTAATTTCAAGAAGGTATAAGTGTCTGATACGGTTTAAAGATGCGGACGTGCATCCTTAAGACTCTGATACGGACGAGTATCAGTAGAAACAAATGATGACGCATGCTCAGAGATGATGGCACGAACGAGTACCAACTAGTTAACAAAGAACGAGTGTCGACTCTGAGGGGTTTTAAGTGGTGTATACGAGATACAGACGAGTATCCGAAATAAGTAAACATGGGTGAGACACATACAAGTGTTCAACTTGCTGGGGAGAGCACGACACGGACGGGTGTCGGAAGAAGTGCACTGTAAACAAGTATTTAGACAACTATGCTGGGGAAGGTGACACGGACGGGTGTCAGGGCAGTATATACATATGTATCTGTCTGTAGAGGACGTTCGGGAGACTTTACTGGGGAATGATGACACGGACGAGTGCCAAAAGGAGCGTGTATCTGTATTTGTGAGTGCAAAGAGGATGCTTTGGCTTTCTGCCGGGGAATTTGAGAGGCATTTCGTATATTGTTGATGGAACGTCAGTATTTACAAGTGTTCAGTTTGATACATGGCTTATGATTTATGCAATATGTTTGATTTTTTCCGTAATGCTCCGTATTAGACGGAATGCTACGCTCTGGGGGGAAAATATGATGCGAATGCTATGATTATGCAAAGGTACCGATCCAGGATTCGGATCCCATTGCCGTGGAGGTCTCCGGCTGATCTGCTTGAAGTGGATATCCCAGCTGGGGATGAGATCATTGGTAGATCTGACATATATGACTCTGCTTGAGGAAATAGGTCACTGATAGACCTATCTTGGTAATGAGGGACCCAGCTGGGGTCTGTGGGAGCTTTCGTCACTCTGTTGTGAGATCTTCAGGCATTGCTCTTCTGGATAGAGGTTGGGGCTCTGCGGGGAGATGGTTCCCTGTCTAACACTTGGTTGAGGAGGAATGACGACTGGCAACTCAGCTGGAGATAAAGCATCTCTGGTGCTTAGACGTGCTGAGTAAATAATGACTTGGCGGCTTGCTGGGTAGAAGCTCTCATGCCCCATGTTGCATTTTGAATTCCTGCAATCCTGTATTGACAAAGAAAGGTACAAGTACCCCGAGGTATCCCTTACTGGATTCCATCATAGGAATTTAGATGCCCCCGGGAGCAAATATATTTCCTGCAAGCATGTAATTTAAAAAAGACGCATCTGTATTTGTGCAACTATTATATTAAGGACGTCGGAAATTTTTGCAAATAAAGGTAAAGTATACGAGACAAAATGTGACTGAAGATCTGATTTTATTAATTTGTGTGCCTTGAATTGGCAAGTACAATTAAAGAAACAGATCCCCTGAAATGAGGAGATTGTTACAAATGGAGAAACAAAAGATGCTGGCAATGTTGATGACGCTTCAGTGAGCTTCCCCTTTTGCTATGATTCGTATGATATTGACATTCTTCTCATCCCGCTTTCTGAAGGAGGCTGATTCTGACCGATGCTCTAACCTTTTGAAACTTACCGCGTTGTAAGTGATACAGATGAACCCAGAATGCAATTGTTCGCTTATTCCCTTATTTTGCGTGGACCGCCCTTTCGGGTTTTCAATCCACCGGGATACCCATTTTTGCCTGAGCCGTCCCACGCGGCTTTTCAACTCAGCGGGTGTATATTTTATTTATTTATTTATTTATTTTCCCTTATTTTTGCCCAAGTCTTTTATCCTGTTTTTGACTTGCCGGGATGCCCTATTTTTGCCTGGACTTACATTCTGTTTTTATGTCCAGCGGGTCATTTTATGCGAAGTATTTTTTAACTGCATCTGAATTCACAGGGGACAGGATGTCTTCACCATCCATAGTACTGAGCATCAGTGCTCCACCGGAGAAAACTTTCTTTACTATGAACGGACCATCATAATTCGGAGTCCACTTGCCCCTGTGGTCTGTATGAGGAGGGAGGAGCCTTTTCAGCACAAGATCTCCTACTTGGTACTCTCGAAGCCTAACTTTCTGATCGAAGGCTTTCTTCATTCTCTTCTGATATAACTGCCCATGACAGATTGCAGCTAATCTCTTTTCTTCAATCAGATTCAGTTGTTCGTATCGGGATCGGACCCATTCTGCTTCGTTCAATTTAACATCCATCAGTACCCGTAAAGAGGGTAATTCAACTTCAATAGGTAGGACTGCCTCCATACCATACACAAGCTGATACGGTGTTGCCCCAGTGGATGTTCTGATTGACGTATGGTACCCATGCAAGGAAAACGGTAGCATTTCATGCCAGTATTTATAGGTAACTACCATCTTCTGCACAATCTTCTTGATATTCTTATTAGCTGCCTCAACAGCGCCATTCATCTTTGGCCTGTAAGGAGAAGAATTGTGGTGTTGGATCTTGAAGTCCCGGCATAGTTCTGCCATCATTTTGTTGTTCAAGTTGGAACCATTGTCAGTAATGATTCGCTCGGGCACTCCATACTGACAGATGATATCTCTCTTCAGAAATCGGGCTACCACCTGCCTTGTGACATTTTCATAGGAAGCTGCTTCAACCCACTTGGTAAAATAGTCAATGGCTACCAGGATGAATCTGTGGCCATTTGAAGCAGTCGGCTCAATCTTGCCAATCATATCAATGCCCCACATGGCAAAGGGCCAGGGTGAAGACATCATATTCAAAGGATTGGGAGGCACATGCACTTTATCCGCATAAATCTGGCATTTATGGCATTTTCTGGCATAGGCACAACAGTTTGCATCCATTGTGACCCAGTAATAGCCTGATCTCAACAACTTTTTAGCCATTGCATCCCCTCCTGCATGGGTACCAAAAGATCCTTCATGCACCTCGTGCATCAACAAGTCTGCCTCTGCCCTATCGACACATCTGAGGAGTACCATATCAAAGTTTCTCTTATACAGGGAACCATCAGTATTCAGGAAGAAACTACCAGCTAGCCTTCTTAATATCTTCTTATCATTGGAAGATGCCCCAGGTGGGTATGTTTGATCCTCCAAGAAGCACTTAATGTCATGGAACCAAGGCTCGTCATCTTTAGTGAGGTCTGCTGAGAACACATATGCTGGTCTGTCAAGTCTGGATACTGAAATCTGAGGCACAAAGTTGGCAGCTTGAACTTTGATCATGGATGAAATGGTAGCCAGAGCATCTGCAAACTGATTTTCATCTCGAGGGATATACTCAAGCTTGACTGTTGTGAAGAAAGTCAACAACGTCCTTGTCTAATCCCGATAAGGTATCAGATGATCTTGGTGGGTGTACCATTTGCCATTGGTTTGATTAATTACCAGAGCTGAATCTCCGAATACTGTCAAAGTCTTGAACCTGAGGTCAATGGCTTCCTCAAGACCCATAATACAAGCTTTGTATTCAGCTTCGTTGTTAGTGCAATTGAAGGTGAGTTTTGCCGAGAAAGGCATGTGAACTCCCTTAGGTTTAATGAGTACTGCACCAACGCCACGACCATTCATATTAACAGCCCCATCAAACATCATAGTCCATTCTTCTTCTGGGTCAGGCCCTTCAGTTTGAATAGGCTCTTCATGATCTTTTGCTTTTATAAACATGATGTCTTCATCAGGGAAGTCAAATCTTGGGCAAATCTGAATTATGGACCATGAATGATGTTTGTGTGATGACTAGAAGTTGATTTGAAGTCACATTTGGCTTTGGCAAGTGTTTTTGCAAGTTTCCTCTTTGGCACAAAAGTGAAAATTTAGTGATTTTGTCCAACTTTGCAAGGCCATAACTTTTGTTCTAAAATGAATTAGAATGAGTTCTTGTACTTTTTGAAAATGGGAGGACCCAATCTACAACTTTCATGACCAAAGATTTTTCATTTGAAGCATTTTTGGATCAAAAAGAGGGGGTTGAAAAACTTTCCCAAAATGGCAAGTTTACATTACAAGTCACTTTCCCAAAATGGCAACTTTGCAAATGGCTTGAAATTCTTCAATTTTGTGAGCTTCTAACATCTTCTAAGATCAAATAAAAATCATACATATTCAAAATGATGGAGAAGACCCCTTGGTTGGATGGTTGGGGGCCTCAGATGCCCTGATTTTGCACTGACTTGCTCAAGAAGTCATCTCTTGATCAGATGCCTTCCCCATTGAATTTCTTCATGAAAATTGGTATGCATGATCCCTATAACATATAGAAACCAATAGAAACAAGAATGACCAAACAATTTGAAGTTATGGCCTCTGAAACCAAAACCCTAATTTCAGGTCATCTGTGCAGTTAAGGTTGGCTCTGCTTCCATGCCTTCCTCAGTTCTTGTGATTCTTTGACTTCCTTGATCTTTAGAGGATATAATATGATGTTTGAACATACATGGACCCTCTTGAGATGATTGGATACTCTTGGAGTGGCTCAGATAGCCCAGGGATTGCTCAGATTACAAACCCTAGATGCAGATGACTTTGAAACAATGCAATGAACCAAAAATGTAATATGAGATGTTATGGTTGAACTTATGCAAATGAAAAGGAATCACAAGCCATGGTGTGAATGAGTGAGGGAAAATTTGGGGTGTTTACATTACCCCGTGTCAGTGCAAGAGATAACAACCAGAGGCTCAAACCAAGTCACAAATATCATAAACTGGGATCTGAATATAACAATTTCCCCAAAGGGTGCCAATTCATACATCAAAGAGAAAAGCAAAGCAGAGTAAAGAGGAATCCCACAAAAAGCCTTTGGGTAATCTAGATACAAGAGTATAAGACTAAATCCTAAAAAGCTCTATGTCTTGCAGCCTCCAGCTAAAATGCTTGACGATTTGGAACAACTGGGCAATGTCTGGATGATTTGGCTCCTGGATGAGCTTCTGGATAAGAAGATCCCTTAGATCGAAGGAAGCGTGCAACTCGTTGATCTATTGTAGGAATACCTCCTCCTTCGCCTTGCTAGGACTCAGCTTAGTCTTGACCTTATTGATATTAGCCTAAAGCTTCAGCTCTTCTACCTCCTTCTGGATGTTGGCCATCTTCTGAAGGTGGTATATTCGTTGCTGGTCGGCTTTCTGGAGCAGCTCTCCTTGCTCGTTCAGAGTCTCTTGAAGGCCGTTGATATTGAGCTTGTACTCGATCTCTATCTCTTTATGTTTTCTCAGACGGTCTTCCCACTTCTCTTGCCAAAGGGTCACAGCCTCGTTAGCTTCATCTAAGGCTTTCTTATCCTTCTGGCGCTGACCTGCCCTGTGGATCTCAGTTAAACCCCTCTTCTTGAAGTAGAGCTCTCATTCTTCGAAGGCTTGATGCTTGAGCCTGACTAACTCTTCAGCTTGATAAGCTCTATCTTCCAGCTTCTAGTTCTGAATCTTCAGCTTCTGATAGGAATTGTTGGCCTCTTGATTTTATGCTCTAAGTTGTTGGACCAAGGTCTCCAGTTTCTGGTAATCCTCCAAAGGAACAGTTGCAGAAGGTGGAACTAGTGCAGAGAAATGGATTAAGGACACCTGAGCTTTCTCCCTTATCCAGGCTTCGAATTCGGGGAACATCTGGTTGTTTCTTTTACCCAAGCATGTTGTTCCCTTCCTTCTAATCAATTTCCAGGAGCCTGCAACCTTCCTGACCAATAGAAGATTATCCTTTGCCGAGAAATATAAAGTCTGGAACAACTCTGATTCATCGGGGACCTCTTTGTGAGCGGATCCCAACTGTCTTCTCAGGAGAATATGGTTGTAGTTGATACCCCCTGATACTCCTAACAAAGGCACGTTGAGATGGTTTCCACAACTGGAGATGAAGTTCTTCCCTTTCATCCTCAAAGTGAACCATTTAATGTCTCTGGCAGAAAACATACTCAACTTCTGGGCCCAAACAGTATTGGGATCAGTGAAGACCCCAGTGGTAGGGAGATGCCTCATAAACCATCTGTAGAAGAGAGGGGAACAACACTTAACCAAGCCACCCTGTCTTTTCTCGTTCTTGTAATGCACTAAATAATAAAGATCACCCAGGAGGGAGGGCACCAAATTCTTTAGTACAAACAAATGAATGGCATTCATGTCCACGAACTTCTCCATACTAGCAAATAAGACAATCTCGTAGATAGACAATGCCAGGACGGTACACACTGAATCCCACTGATTCGTCACAGCAAGTTCTCCAGCTCTTCTGACCAGAAACTTTATAGTGAAACCAAGCACTCCCCTTTTGGTAGCGATCAGATTGTCAGACACTTCAGATGAGCTCAAATAAAGAGCTTTGGCAATGTCAGAATGAGTCAGTCTAGTCATTTCCAAATTGAAGGGAATCTAATCTTTGAGAGGCACCCCAAAAATCTCAACATACTCTTCAAGTAGATGGCCCAACTGAAAGTCGTGAAAGGTGAAGCACCTGAGCCGTGGGTCATAGTACTTAAATAAAGTATGAATGGGGCTCCTTTGAGAACTATCTAAATCAACTACCAAATCCAGAATACCACCATATTTCTCTTTGAAGTATCCCAGCTGACCTGGGGTAATAAGAGACACCATCTGGTTGATCAGATCCACTTTGGTCTCGAAGAATTTCTAGTGCGCAGTCCTCTTTCTGATGTATTCCATTCTAAAGCAGAGGTATGACCGGGAATCGGGAGTAGTATGAACCCTAAGAATGAAAAAGAACATAATGATTAATGATGTCATGATGCTTATTGTCGCTCCCACCAAAATGAGGCTAAGTCAAATGGGGTACAGACGCGAACGGTCAGCGAGAGGGATGAGAACACACAAGGGTGAGCTCAGAAAGAAAAGAGTCGCCAGCTAGGCATTTTTATCCCGAAGGAAAGGTAATGCTGCATAGACCTAAGAGAAGATGGATAAGACGGTTGCGAACCAGAGAAACTGAGAAAGGGGGTTGGTTACAACCTGGGAAGGTATTAGCACCCAGATTGTCCGCCGTACTCGACGGGATCCACGCTTGAAAGATTTGTGTTTTAAAGGGGTAGTGTCAGTGCAATCTGTGTATCAAAGCTGGAAAGAAAGCAAGTGTCAGTGTAAAAGAAATGTGAAGTGAAATATGAGAGTGTCAGTGTGAGAACAAGGGTGAAATGCTCAAGATGAAGAGGCTTAAAAGAATAAGGCTAGAAGAGGGGGAATATACAGAGACTTTTGTTCGATAACTGTTAAGTTATGCCTACGTATCCTCTCGTGCAATGAGGAAGTCAGAACACCGTAGTTCTACTCAAAGAGACTGAAAGATTAATTGACTTGTGAACTGCTTACTTGTCTATGCTCAAGTGTATGACCTGTCTGGCTCAGGTGCAAACTGTCTTGCATTAGACGGAAGAAGCGGGGTCTTGTTTGTGAGTGAAGATGATGAGAAAAGAATCCCAGAGGAGACGATTATTGTTTGTTTTTGTGTTTTCAATCTTTTATTGCCTTTGGATATTTGTCATAAGAAAATGAGCTTAAGCCTAAACCAAGGGTTAGTAAACTTATCACATCTTCCCTCTGATTAGGGGTAATGAGAATACCTTAAGTATGAAGTAAACACCTCACACTTAATCACCATGATATAGGATTAAGATCATTAACCTACTTGTAATTGTTTAGATGTTTTTTGGAGTTTTTGTTTAGTGTTAAGTAATGAGTTTAAGCCATAATCAAGGATTTAATGGACCCATTACACCATCCTAATAGAAGGATGATAAATGAGAGCACTTAAGCTGAGGAAGATACCTCAACTTAATCCATGATTAGGGATTAACCTCATGACAAAACAAAGCCTTTATTAAATGGATTTTAGTTAATGGTAAGATGAAGAAGTGGATTTTAGGGTTTGTAAGACAACTTGAGGGGGACTTGTCCATTAACACTAGGGTTAGTCCTTCTTAACCAATTAAGGAAGAAATAGAACCCTAATGTAAGGCCCAAGTTACAAGTTTGATGTCTTGATGATTATAAAGTGGATTGATTAAAGGATGTAAACACATCAAGGGTTTAACACTTAGGATTAAAGTTATACACTCCATCCTAATAGAAGGATACAGGCATAACCTTAATCACAAAGCCTTAAAACCTTAAAGGTTTAGTCCTTGATTAAGAGATGAGAAGAGAAGACACAAAGATGACACAAAGGTAAAACTAATGGGGACTAATCAAAACCTAATTATTCTCATGCTTGGATGTTCCTAGGGTTCATGAGGATTGCAAAAGATCTTCAGAGAAGCCACCAAGGAAGAAACAGGATGAAAGGAGGAGAAGCAAAAAGAATCAAAACAACTTACTTCACTTAAGAAGATAAGTTGCTTGAAGAAAGAAGGAGAGGAAGAGAATGAATGAGCAAGCTCACTCTAATACAAAATTAAAATGCAGCTATGAATGCATAAGAGAGATGAGAAGAGATTATGAGAAGTGAAGGCAAATTCACTTCTCATACACTTACCACCTGAAAAGTTAGCAAAAAGAAATGAAATGAAATGGAAATGGGATGAAATGCAAATATGCAAACCAAATACAGAAGCATAAACATGATGTTAATGATGCTAAGAGATGATGCAAACATATGTCAAGAGTTGTGGATGATCATACAAGGATGAGGATGCAAATGAAGCATGCTTTGAACCATAAAAGTTCATGAAAGTTTATGAAGTGGAATGAATGCATAACATGGAAAATGAATGATGCAATGATAAAATATGATTCTAATGTGTGCTAAGATGTCTTAGAAGTCATGTGAATGCACAAAATGTCATGGCAAGTCCATGAATGCAAGCAAATGAGAGGTGAATGCAAATGAAGGCAGAAATTAGGGTTTATGCATAACATGCAACACAAAATTCAAAATCAGAAGCAAATGTCATGATAAAAAATTGAAAATGGGATCAAAGGAACCCTAACCCAACACAAGTTTACTGCCCAAAGGAGGGGACCTAAGTCTTAACCTAATGGAAGTTATGATTTTCACAAGTTTGCTAGGGTTTCAAGGCACTTCAAAAGGAAAAATGCATATTATATTAAAAATGAAAGATAAATTCAAACCAATTTTAGCCTAAAAACTACATGATATGAAGGATGCAATGCAAGAAGAACCATCATCAAACTTTTCATGGTTAGGCAGAATGAATTTTTCTAAGTTAGAACCAAAATATTGCCTTTTAATAACTTTTATTCCAATGAAAAATGTCAAAATAGGTCAAGAACCAAAAATAAATTTGTTTAAAGAGTTTGATAATGTTTCTAAATGTTTTAAAATGCAATGTGAATTTTTTGGTGATTTTTAAATACCTAAATGCATTTTTAATTAATTAATTTCCATTAACTAATTAAAAATAAACATTTAAATGATTTAAAAATGATTTTTAGTGCAAAAAATTAAAATGAAAATATTTTTGGGTTCTGAAAATTAATAAAAGATTTGATAAAAAATTTCAGAATTTTTTAATGTATTTTACTATTTTTTAAAATCCGTACAAAAGAAAATAAGAAAAATGCAATAAAAATTAAATAAATGGAAAGTAAGCTGAATGAATGGACATGATTGTTTCTGGGCTTGGGAGGGTTGACCTGGCGCGCATCTGGACGGCCCAGGTTCAAACCTGACTAATTTTCATTAATTAATTAATTAAACTTAATTAAATCAGAATTAGGGCTAATGGCTAGATCTCACCCATTGAAATGCGCGCGGGAAACAAAATCCAATGGCTCACATTCAAATGAAACCCTAAACCTGATTAAAGCCCTAATGACTTTCAGGTCACCGGAGAAGAGCTCCGGTCGTCTTCTCCGGTGACATCCCTCCCTGAAAAATCTCAACTCCTTCCCTGGGTCATTTCTGGAGCTCTAAAGCTCCAGATTTGTTCCTCTCACTCCCCTAAACCTAAATCCAACCTCAAATGGAATTTATTTCCAGCCAAAAACATGATTCGAAGCCAAGAACACAAATATGCAAAACTTTCAGACCAGCAATACACCCTCATCTCTCCATCATTTTCAATAATTTTAAGTTCATTACGCTCAGGGGATCAAACACAACCAATTAATAACTTAAAATAAAGGTTCTGGAAAAAAGTTTCACATGGCTACCTGAGATGAAGCTTTCAACCCCAGAGCTTTCAGGCTGCTTTCCTGCTTCCAAATGCTTCCAATGAACTCCCTGAAGAAGCTTTGATGCTTGGTTGGAGTGTTTTGAGGCTGATTTGTGAGTTTGATTCAGTTCAGTTCAATGAGAGAGGAGAATCGTGTTTTTGATATGTAGGGTTTCAGGGCCAGGTGATGGTTGGGAACTGATCAGTGGATCATGGTGAGTGATTCTGTGAAGTTTGTTTTGAGGTTTGATGTTTGTGTGATGAGATTCGAATGGAAATGCAAAGAGGGAGGTTTTTGTGAACTATGGTGATGCTCTGGTTTCAGGCTCCAAGATCGTGTGAAATGTGATCCTTGAGGCATGTATGTGAAGCTGTGATTGGTCAGAGTAGTTGGTGTGGCTCAGTTTGATTGGTATGGCTCAAGTTGCATAAAGTCAACATTTGTGTAAGTGAAGGTATGGGCTGGTTTAGTCATGGTACAAGGGCATGGTTCGAATCAGCTTGCTTCAAGGAGGTCCATGGAAGTCATTTTTGGCAGCTGGCACAAGTGGATGAGAAGCTTTGGGTCATTTTGCAAATTCATGGAGTTTTGGCCCCCTTTGGATTTCTTAATGATCAAGGCATGAAAATGAGGGATTCTTTGGGCCATTCTGATTTTTAGGTCATGTGTTGTGTTTATGTAATGCTTAGAAGTCATTTTGAAGTCATGGAAATGCTTGGCATGTGAAATTGCAAGTTTCCCTCTTTGGTGTAAAAGTGAAATTTTAGTGATTTTGTCCAACTTTACAAGGCCATAACTTTTGATCTAAAATGAATTAGAATGAGTTCTTGTACTTTTTGAAAATGGAAGGATCCAATCTACAACTTTCATGACCAAAGATTTTTCATTTGAAGAATTTTTGAATCAAAAAGAGGAGGTTGAAAAACTTTCCCAAAATGACAAGTTTACATTACAAGTCACTTTCCCAAAATGGCAACTTTGCAAATGGCTTGAAATTCTTCAATTTTGTGAACTTCTAACATCTTCTATGATCAAATAAAGATCATACACATTCAAAATGATGGAGAAACCCCTTTGGTTGGGTGATTGGGGGCCTCAGATGCCCTGATTTTGCACTGACTTGCTCAAGAAGTCATCTTGTGATCAGATGCCTTCTCCTTTGAATTTCTTCATGAAAATTGGTATGCATGATCCTCATAACATATAGAGACCAATAGAAACAAGAATGACCAAAAAAATTGGAGTTATGGCCTCTGAAATCAAAACCCTAATTTTAGGCCATTTGTGCAGTTAAGCCTGGCTCTGCTTCCATGCCTTTCTCAGTTCTTGTGATTCCTTGACTTCCTTAACCTTTGGAGGATAGAATATGATGATTGAACATATATGGACCCTCTTGAGATGATTGATGACCTTTGGAGTGGCTCAGATAGCTCAGGGATTGCTCAGATCATAAACCCTAGATGCAGATGACTTAGAATCAATGCAGTGAAGCAAAAATGCAATATGAGATGATATGATTGAACTTATGCAAATGAAAAGATCATAAGCCATGGTGTGAACTTAGTGAGGGCAAATTTGGGGTGTTTACACTTATGCAATGCAAGGCATGTGATCAATGACGTGTCTGTGGTGTGTCAATCATATAATCATGTGTCTATGCCGGGTCACAACATCACAATAAAATTTCCTCTGAACAGGAATCCCGGATCTCAGAACCACAGAACCAAAGAACCAGATCACAATAATGAACAATACTGGCAAAGTGGGTATGTTGGAAGTTTTAGGGTTCCTACAAACCTGGAAACCCCTCCCATCTCACAGGTGTGCTACTCGGGTCGACATCACAGACTCTCAAAGCCAAGCAGCAATAATACGTTCACCATCTTCGAGAAATGGCTTATGACCAAATCAGGGAATCAGTTTGGCATTATGTACTACTCAGGGAGGTCTCAGCTGAGTCCAAGGAAACAAGCATCCCTCATAAGTCCCCAACTTCAAGCACTGAATCGAGAAACAATAATACATTCAGCCCTTGGGATACAATATTATCGTCATACGAACAGTTTTCTTTAACTGGATTCCTATGAGAGAACCAGGCCATCCTATGCGAGTTCCCAGTGGACCCTCGGATGCGAGTGGGTTTGCCAACAAATGTGGTCTGCCATTGTCATCACTGGAGAGGGGTGTTCCCACTAAGGTCCTCGAAGATCGGTCCCCATATGCACATAACTATCGAGGTCGTACCCTGAAGTGGGGCAAAAACCCCACACGGAATAGTTCCAAGACGGTCGCAATCTGGTTGTGGAACACATCGCCACTCATCATGTAACCATGCGAGTACAATGTTTGTCCATGCTAATCCTATGGTGCACTTAAAAATGGAAACTAGCACAGCCAGACAGTCTAGTGTATATGATGCATGGAAAATAAATACTGAAAGCTGTAAAGTAAAACTGTAAATGAAACAGTAAATAAACACATAGCAACACACATGTAAACACCCAAAGAACAGAAATAAGCAGGCGCTAGGATTGACTCTACAAGGGGAAATCAGAGATTCTAGGTTTGTCCCCAGCAGAGTCGCCAGTTGTTGCTCCCGGGACTTTCATCATAGTACAAACCGAAAGTGGCATGGAAAAGGTAGAGTCTCCAGCCATGCATTTTTATCCCAAATGAATGGGAAAGGTAATGCTGCACAAACTTAAGAGAGAAGGAAAGGACAAGGTCCTACGAACTAAGGATCTAGGTTCGAGAGTCGGTTACGACCTGGGAAGGTATTAGCACCCCAGATCGTCCGCCGTACCCGACGAGATCCACATTTGTTTGTCTGTTTCAATGGGTGAGAAATAAGATGTTGCTGAACAAAAAGAACTGCTAACTTGAACTGGTATGAGAAAGGGAACTGGAAAAGAAAATAGAAAGAAATAGGGAAATATAGGGAAAATAAAGAATGTGCTCGAACGGGCCCTACCCCGCTGCCTACGTACCTCATCGAAAAAATGAGGATCAGAGTCGACATAGTTCGCCTAACTAAGGCGAGAACTATTTTTTTGTTCTTTTTATGCGCTGGAACTGCTTATGTCTATGCTCAGGTGTTGCAGGCTCGTCTGGTACGAGTGCGTTTATCGTCTTGCAAATGAGACAAGTCGTCGCAAGTTCGCGTTGAGAGTGAGTGAGGTGAGAAAAGAATTCCTGAAGGAAAAGACGATTCTTCTTTGTTGTTTTGTCTTTTAGAGAAGTATTTTGACTTTTTTATTTGTGACTTACACCTCGCCCCGAAAAAGGACGCATATAAGTAACCCACGGCAAAGTCTCGTGTCGTACGGGAAAGTCAACCTTTATTAGTTGTTTTTCACTTTTATTTGTAGATGAGAAAGAAAGCAAGGCGAACCAAAAGGGAAAAAGTCTAATGGAAAGACTAATTATCCTAGTGTTGTCATGTATGGATGAACCTAGGTTAGTGCAATTTTCTATTCCTAATGTGAGAAGGAAAAGAAAAAGGGAAATAGAATACAACTTACTTCCTAAGGAAGTTAAGTCGATTTTAAAGGGGATTAGCATGAAGTTGTGAAACTATGCAAAGAAAATGCTAAAGCATACACACTTTGAAAGCATGAACAATGTAAAAGAGATTAAGGTTTGTGAACTTACCTCCACCTCCCTACAAAATAAGGGTTAGCATGATAAACATGATAAGAAATGAGGTAAACAATTACCAAATAAATCCTAAGGGATCAATGACCTAAACTAGACTCAATCCTAAGTTTAGAGAACCTAAAAAAAATGCAAAGCAAAAATCTAGCGGCCTATTACAGCTCATAAATGCACAAACAACCATGGAATGCAATGCAAAGTACAAACAGCTTTTCACAGTCCACGATCAGCATACAAAACAGGTGTAAAAAGTGAGAAAATGCAATAACCAACATACATTTTACAGCTACTACA
Source organism: Lathyrus aphaca (assembly GCA_963966055.1). Taxonomy (NCBI): domain Eukaryota; kingdom Viridiplantae; phylum Streptophyta; class Magnoliopsida; order Fabales; family Fabaceae; genus Lathyrus; species Lathyrus aphaca. The sequence continues at coordinate 259,512,055 of OZ014525.1, read as the reverse complement.
TGAAGATACAACTATGAAATGCAAAGGCAGCTTTGGTTTATTTTTATTTTTTTTACACAAAACCAATGGCAAATGCACAATTAACATGTAACATGATCAAGTGGAATCAAAACACATGATTAAATGAACATGACTTTTTTTAATGAGTGATTAAAAAAGAATGCACCAAATGACAAATATGCAACAAGTATGCATTCAAGTATTGGCATATAAGCATAATGAACATGGATTATGATCATGCATCAACATAGATCAACAAAAATGGCATGTAACTTGATGCAAAAAATAAAAATTGGATTAACATGAGTTGTGTAATTAAATATGCAAACAAAATGCAAGAATGTGCATACTCTTGGTTATGTGAAATGAAACATGCAATATGCAATGCAATTATGGATCATGAAAATGAAACCAAAACAGAATATGAACAAATATGAGCATGCTAAATGAAAGGTTTGAACATGGCAACAACTATTCACAAGTCAATTTATGCACTTATGAACAAATAAGCACAAAATATGCAAAAGGTAACGGAAACATGTTGAAACGACTCGAAATGATGGAATGAAATACCAAAAATAGTCTTAAAAATTCCGTAAATTCATGATCTATCACTACATGAATAATCAAGATACAATGCAATGTAAACATGGAGTGAAACAAAACATTTTTTCAAATTCTGAACAGCGTTAAGCGGTTAAAGCTATAGGTTAACTGGTTAACGCCATCAATTTTTCAAATCCAGAGGCGTGTTTTTAATGTGTTAACCGGTTAACCAAATGCGTTAATCGGTTAACACTGAATAGAATGGTGAAAGAAAGTGAAGAAATAAGCACTTATGGTCATGAACCTACTTCTTAGAACCCCTAACACATACATGAACATGTTAACACGAATTTTCACTTAACTAGGGTTCTCTAAGACCTATTAGGACCTAGATTAAGGTACAAATCTAGCTTCTAATAATCGAAATGCACAAATCGCAATTAAAACATAATTGAACGGTAAAACGGAAACACAATCAATGAAACATTGAAGAATTCTGTTACGGCGAGATGAAGAGAATAAGTTAAGCGCGAAGCGATATTGAATTACCAACCTACAAAGTGGAGGATTGCTTTGGTGAGTGTTGTGGTGTGAATCGAAACAAAAGTGAAGAAGAAAACCGAAGCTCCGCGAACGCGCAAAATAAATGTGGTTGATGATGCTTCTTGATGAACACTTGATTAATCACTTTCAATAAGCTCAAAACCAATCCCAAAAAATAATTGCTTCTTCAAATAAGCTCCACAATTGATGATTGATGAAGGTCTAGCTTCAAGTTCTTCAAATTTTAATGAAAAATTTGAAGAACTTTTATGGAGAAGCTCTTGTGATTTTGGAAATGGTGGAGAATTGAGAGAGAAATGAGATTTGAAAATTGGAAAATAGTGAAAATGAGGTTTCCCCCCTTTGCTTTGGAATGATTTAGGTTTATATAGAGGGTAGGTGAGGAGCTAGGTTTGGGTATGGACTTTGCTTGGGTGTTAGATTAGGTTTGGAGTTATGTTAGGAGGTAGTTGGAGTTAGTTGGAGTTCTAGAATATTCCTAGAAATATTCCTTGGAATATTCATTGGATTCCAAGGAATATTCCTTGGGATATGCTAGAAGAGTCTAGAAGATGGTAGAAAACTCTAAGGTAAAATGAAATGTGAGTGAAATGTGAAAATAAGGTGAAAAATGTGAATAGAAAAGGAAATGGAGGGAAAAGGAAGAAAACTGATTTTTGAAATATCTTTCCCATTTTCGCGCCTGTTAACAGGTTAACCATATGTGTTAACTGGTTAATGGATGAAAAACTTGATTTTTCTCCTTTATTTGATGAGTTATCTTGGAAATGCCTTGGATTATTTTTGTTGCATTATTTCTTCTCTTGAGCGCTCCAATGATTGATATGCCTTGCCCGATCATATGCCTCATGCACATGCAAATGATGATGATTTATTTTTATGAATGCGATGCTTGGATGATCATGCAGGATGATGAAGCATAAACCACTTGAGGTTGGCAATAAATCAAGAAGGCAAATTTTAGGGTATTACAATAAGGACAAGCTCGTCAGAGGTACGTGTTTCATTAATAGTATTCCTTTAATTACTATTATTGACACGGGTGCTACCCATTATTCTATTGCTGCTGATTGTGTTAAGAAGTTGGGTCTTAAGTTGTCTGAGATGAAAGGAGAAATGGTCGTAGAGATTTAGGCCAAGGGATCAGTGACTACTTCTCTAGTTTGTTTGAGTTGTCTGTTGTCTATCTTTGATAGAGACTTTTATGTTAATTTGGTGTATTTGTCGTTGATTGGGATGGATGTAATCCTAGGTATGAACTGGTTAGAGTATAACTTTGTTCATATAAATTGTTTTCATAAGTCGGTGAGGTTTTCTACTCCAGAAGGAGAAGGAGTTGGATTGTTGTCGTTTAGAAAGCTGCAGAAATTAATGAAAGAAGAAGCCCAGATGTTTACATTGATGGCCTCATTATCTGTAGAAAGTAAATATAAGATTGAAGAATTGTAAATAGTGAAGGAATTTCCTGAAGTTTTCCCTAATGAAATTCCTGGTGTGCCGCCTGAAAGAGATGTTGAGTTTACGATTTACCTTGTACCTGATACTAGACCTATTTCTATGGCACCGTACATGATGTCTGCATCTAAGTTGGCTAAATTAAAGAAGTAGTTGGAAGAGTTACTTGAGAAAAGGTTTGTGAGACCAAGTGTATCGCCGTGGGGAGCTCCAGTGTTGCTAGTTAAGAAGAAAGATGGAAGTATGAGGCTTCATGTGGACTATAGACAGTTGAATAAAGTGACGATTAAGAATAAGTATTTGTTACCCAAAATAGGTGATTTGATGGATCAGTTGGTAGGTGCTCGTGTGTTTAGCAAGATCAATTTGAGATCGGGCTATCATCAGATTAAAGTGAAAGATGCGGATATTCAGAAGACGACGTTCAAAACACGGTATGGACATTACGAGTATTCGGTGATGCCTTTCAGTGTGACTAATGCACCAGGTGTATTCATGGAATACATGGATCGTATTTTTCATGCTTATTTGGACCGTCTTATAGTTGTGTTTATATATGGTATTTTGGTTTATTCTAAGCCAGAAGAAGAGCATGCAGGACATTTGAGAACAATGTTAGAAGTTTTAAAGGAGAAGAAGTTGTATGCGAAGTTATCTAAGTGTGAATTTTGGTTGATGGAAGTCAGTTTTCTTGGTCATGTGATTTCAGGTAGTGATATTACAGTAGATCCTTATAAGATAGATGTTGTATTGCAGTGGGAAACTCCAAAGTTGGCTATAGAGATTATAAGTTTCTTGGGATTGGCCGGTTATTACCGAAGATTTATTGAAGAATTTTCTAAATTGGCTCTTCCATTGACTCAGTTGACTTGTAAGAGTAAAGTGTTTGTGTGGGATGTCTAGTGTGAAGAAAGTTTTGCAGAGTTGAAGAAGAGATGACGTTGGCTCCGATTGTTGACTTTACCAAATTTAGAAGAACTGTTTGTTGTGTATTGTGATGCTTCATTGATGGGTTTAGGAGGTGTTCTTATGCATAATGGTAAAGTGATTACTTTTTCATCGAGACAGTTGAGGGTTAATGAAAATAACTATCCTACGCATGATTTAGAACTTGCTGCAGTTGTTTTTGTATTGAAGATCTGGAGCCATTATCTTTATGGTTCTAGATTTGAAGTATTTAGAGATCATAAGAGTTTAAAGTATCTGTTTGATCATAAAGAGTTGAATATGAGGTAACGAAGATGGTTGGAACTGTTGAAAGACTATGCTTTTGATTTGAATTACCATCCGGGTAAAGCTAATGTTGTAGCTGATGCTTTAAGTCAGAAGACGTTGCATATGTCAGCAATGATGGTTAAGGAGTTAGAGTTGATTGAGCAATTTCGAGACATGAGTTTAGTTTGCGAAGTGACGCCGAAGAGTGTTATGTTGGGTATGCTGAAGATTAATAATGATTTTCTGGACAATATTAGAGAAGCTCAAAAGTTGGATGTGAAACTAGTGGATATCATAGTTAATTGTGGTGAATCGGAAAATAATGGTTTTAAGTTGGATGTGCATGGCGTTTTGAGATTTCAGGATAGGATTTGTATTCATGATGATGAAGATATGAAAAAGATGATTCTTGAGGAAATTCATAGAAGTAATTTGAGTATAAATCCAGGAGCAACTAAGATGTATCAAAACTTGAAAAAGTTGTTTTGGTGGTCTGGGATGAAGAATAATGTGGCACGTTTTTTGTATGCATGTTTGGTTTGTTAGAAGTCGAAAATGGAAAATCAGAAGCCTGCTGGCCTGATGCAACCGTTGGAAATTCCAGAATGGAAATAGGATAGCATTTCTATGGATTTCGTAACGAGATTTCCTAATATTGCAAGAGGACATGATTCAATTTGGGTGATTGTTGATAGGCTTACTAAGTCAGCTCATTTTATTCCTATTAACATTAGTTTTCCAGTATCGAAGTTGGCTGAGATTTATGTTAGGGTGATTGTAAAGTTGCATGGTGTTCCTTTGTGTATTGTGTCGGATAGAGATCTGAGATTTACGTCGGAATTCTGGAAGAGTCTGCAAGGAACGTTAGGTTCTAAGTTGAGATTAAGTTCAGCGTATCATCCTTAGACAGATGGTCAAATGAAGAGGACGATTCAGTTGTTGGAGGATTTGTTGAGAGCTTGTGTACTTGAGCAAGGAGGTTCCTGGGATACTTATCTTTCATTGATCGAGTTCACGTATAATAACAGTTATCATTCTAGTATCGGAATGGCACCTTTTGAGGCGTTGTATGGTTGAAGATGTATGACCTCGATGTGTTGGTATGAGTCTGGAGACAACGTAGTGCTTGGACCAGAGATAATTCGAGAGACTACCGAGAAATTGAAATTTATTTGAGAGAAGATGAAGGCTTCTCAAAGTCGGCAGAAAAGTTATCATGATAAGTGAAGGAAAGATTTAGAATTTCAAGCTGGTGATCATGTATTTTTTAGAGTTACGCCTGTGACAGGTGTTGGACGAGCATTGAAATCTAAGAAGCTTACTCCTTGTTTTATTGGTCCGTATCAGATTTCAAAAAGAGTTAGAAATTAAGCTTATAGAGTGGCCTTACCGCCAAACTTGTCGAATTTTCATGATGTGTTCCATGTGTCACAACTCCGGAAGTACATTTCAGATCCTTCTCATGTGATTAGTATGGATGATGTGCAAGTACTGGATAATCTCACAATGGAGACTATGTCGGTACGAATTGAGAGTCATGAAATGAAAACTTTAAGAGGCAAAGAGATTGCATTAGTGAAAGTTGTTTGGTTGGGAGCTACTGGAGAAAGTATAACTTGGGAGTTGGAAAGAAAGATGCAGGAATCATATCCTGAGTTATTTGAGAGAGGTAAGATTTTATAGGACGAAAACGTTCTAAGTGGGGGAGATTTGTAACGCTCGTATTTAATTAATTAATTTAATTAAATATTATTGCATGTGTTTTCCCGATTTTAAGTTGTTAAGCGTTGTTTTGTCGTTTGTGTTGTTAAGTCGTTTAAGCTGTTTAAGTTGATTTGTATGTTGCGGGTTAAGTTGCGTTTGAGTGGTTTAATTAATTAAATTAAGCCGAATAAATAAAATAGGTGTTAATGATATAATATTAAGTTGGGCCTAGTTTTGTGGTGTAAGAGTAGTAAGTTAGGGGTGCTAAGTTAAACCCATTATTAATTAGGCTAATTAGGGAGGGTTTAGTAAAAATAAGTTGAAAACCTAATTAGAGATAATCAGAATTTGTAAGAGAGGGAAGAACAAGTCTTAGAGGGAGATCAAGAAGAGGCTAGGTTGAAGATTTTCGCGGGAATTTTTACGGTGAATTCGAGCTGCCTTTAATCTAAGGTAAGGGTGGGGTTCGAATTCCATAACCGGGACTAGATGATCGTATGTAGGTTGGGATTTTCGTGTAATTTCATTGTTGTGTTTTGTGATATGATTGTTGTTGTCGATTTCTTGTTGATAATTGATGAAGAAGTATGTCATTCTTGTTGTATTGTTGATATGAATGTTGTTGTGTTCTATTATTTGTGTCGTTATTGGACTGTTGTAGCAGAATTTGTGTAAAAGGAGTTAGGTTTTGTAAAAATCGATCATAGAATTTGATAGATGATAGATACATGATTTTTTTACAGTAAAATCAATGTAGAAACCCAATTAAGATTGAATAGAATGAAGAAACTGTGAGAAGTCGTAGCAAAGTTAGATTTTGAGGCATTCTGGTCATTTGCGTAACAGATCCGGTGTTATGCATAACAGACAATGGCATACGTGTAACAATCCCTATTACGTAGGCCATATTCGTATCACTCAAGGGCCATATGCATATCAAGGTGGCTATACGCGTATGGGCGGGGCTTGTGCAGAAAAATGTGGTTTTTGGCGATTCGACCTGTTTACGCATCCGTTTCAAGTTAGATTGATCTTAGACTTAAAGTAGGGATGGAATACGTCAATTATAATAGATTGGAAGAATTAAAAATGATAATTTAGTATTCTAATCGATTATGCCGTGATTTTGTCTTTTTCGCGTTGAAGTTGTTATACGTTGTGTGTGTCCTGATTTTGTGAAAGATTAATATATTGTAGGTCCTATGACCAATGTTGATTCATGTTGTTGAGTTGTTCAAGTTGTTATGTTGTTAAGTTGTTGATTATGTTGTTGTTGTGGTATTCCATTCATAGTTGCATACATTTGCATATTTCAAGTTGGAGCGTATGCTCGATTCAAGTTGGCTTGGATTGGAAAATAAGTTGATGATGCCTCGATAACCTGTCAATGTTTTAAGTTAGGAGTTTTACCCTAAATAGTACCACATGCATATAAGTTGATTCACATCAAGTTGCATAATGATTATGTTATTTTTTGAATGTAAGTTGTATGTTGAGGTTGCTTGTTGTGTGAAGTGGTGTGATTATATGATTATCTTGTTTACATATTGATTATCGTATCTTGTTTATGTTATTCAATATCTCACCCCTTTTGTTTGAATGTTTCCCTCTGTTGGTAACGTGCAGGAAACAAAGAGTCCAGTACTTAGTAGCTCCGAGTCGATGTTTGTCGCTCTGATACGTAGCACTTCGGGGGGATGAACGCATGTTTTATCTTTGTGATTCTGTTTTAAGTTATGAACTAGTTTTAAGTTGTTTTATGTTGAAGAACCAAGTTGAGATTATTTTGACATTGATTTATTTGAAGTTGAACATGTTGATTCACTGCATTGTTTTTCGATGTTATTATATTAATGAAGATGTTATTTGGTTTTAAAGTTGGAAAAATGTGATATCCCATGTTTGTTGATAAAATTTTATAACTCTGATTTATTAATTAAAATCAGGTAGAAATGGGGTGTTACAGAAAGCGCTTTGTGGATCGAAGTTCTTAAAGCTAGATACAAAAATCTTGCTCACTGGATTTCGTGTGTTGTTCATAGCTGGTTTCGGGGCTCTTGTTTTATATGGTGGAGAAACAAGATCTCTTTGGGCAATGTAGGGCAAACCGAATTGTTCCAATCTAACTGTCAATTAAAATTGGGAGATGGCAGTATGATTCCCTTTTGGTCTGGCCTATGGGTTGGTAATTTTCCTCTTTGTGATGTTTTTTCGGATCTGTTTGTGTGTTCCGAGGAGAAGTTAGCACTTGTTCAACAAATGGGTGATTGGCATGATGGTTCATGGACTTGGGGAAACTTTGGTATTCCCAATGTCCTGCTGTCTTCTGTTAATAATAGGTTGATGGAAATGCTTTCAGTCATTGGTGATTTTGTGCCGGTTTTGCTCGGAACAGACACCTTGACTTGGTTGAAGGATGAATCGATTGGGTATACGACTAAGTCGAGATACAAGTTGTTGTGTGGGGCTTTGGAGGACCAAGGGGTTGATTATAACGACTTTAATTGTTTCGATCTGTTATGGAAAATGAAGATTTTGTTTAGAATTAATGTATTTGGATGGAAATGTCTATTAAATCAGCTTCCCATTAAATTCCTCTTGTCTCGTAGGAACGTTCTCGGTCCAGACCAATTCAACTATCCTATTTGCAATTCTGGTATTGAATATTTCTCCCATTTGTTTTACGAATGTGGTATTACTAAAAAGGTTTGGAAAGCAGTGGCGGATTGTATTGGTTACAATTTTTTTTTGATGGATATTTGAGTACTATCTTTCATTCTTTGAAGGTTTTGGCTAGAAGGATAAAAATGAGAGATAGTAAAAGTGGAGTAATTCTCTTTACTACCTGCAGGTGCATCTGGAAATTGAGGAACGAGTTAGCTTTCGACTCAGACTCGGTTATCTTTTCTGATCTCATTTGGAGCATCAAAATTCAGGTTTGGAGATGGTCATCAATTGGAGATATTAGGAATCTCAAATGTAACTTTTATGAGTTTATCAATAATCCGTTGTATTTTCTCGGATAAGTTTCATTTGGTGTAATCTCTTCTTTTTGGTTTTGGGTTTTTCTCTTCTTTTGTATTCGAAATAGAGTACCCCCAGTACTCCTTTATTGAAATCCTTGCATACAAAAAAAAGGAATGTTGAAATTCAAACAAATCCAAATAAAAATCGTAAATCGATCCAAAAAATTGAAAATTGTAAAAAAATGATTTTTTTTGGATATATTTGAATGTCATTTTATAAAAATCAATTTGTTCGAATCAGATTTCGGATTGATATTTCAAAACCAATCCAAACCGCATGTATATATATTTTTTACTTATTTATTTTATATTAGTATATATTTGATAATCGCAAAAAAACCATTTTTTTATATATATTTGAATGTCATTTTGTAAGAACCGATCGATTCAGATTAGATTTCAAATTGATTTTTCAAAACTGATACAAACCAATTCAAATCGTATATATATATATATATATATATATATATATATATATATATATATATATATATATATATATATATATATATATATATATATATATATATATATATATATATATATATTATTTATTTTTGTTAGTATATATTTTTGTTAATTTAATATTAGATGATACTTATATTTTTAAATACTATTTATTCGTTTGATTTAGTCTTTTTTTTCTTTTCATATTGTAATATTAACTTTTGATATAATATATTATATATTATATCAAATTTATTATTTATTAGTATTTTAGAATATTAATTAAAGCTATAACTTGTAATTTGGATATCCAAAAAACTAACCCAAATTAAATTGCATGAAATTGGATCGGATCAGATTGAATTTTTATAACCAATCATCCAAAATTGAACCAAACCGCAAGTAAAAATACCTTTGGATTAGATGATATTTTGCTTCAAAACCGATCCAACCCGAACCACGAACCCTTACATGTTACCTTTGCACTCTAAAAAATTCAAAAATTACAAAAAAATTTCATTAACATCCACGCCTGCAAAATTAAAAATGCACACGTATTATTAAGGGTGTTCGCGGGTTTATTTGCTTTGGTTTTGAGTAAGTCTGATGCCTAAATCTATCAAAGATATATGGATTGATTTGGATTAGATTTTCACATTTTTCTATAAAATTCAAACCTAATCAAACCGAAAAATAATTGATTGATTTTGGTTGGATTGATCGGATACATTATAAATAAATATGTGCACTCATTTTTAAAATTTCTAATTCACATTAACTAATTTTCTATAATAATATAATTTTTTTGATTTATTTTCGTATTTTCATATAGATTGTGAATGTCACAAATGATGTTTCATTTTCTTCCTTGTTAAAGTTGAATATCTTATACTAATTTCTATTATAATTATATAAATTATATAGATTAATATAGTTGGTTCAGATAGAAGGGTTCGCTAATAGAATTTTGAAAATCTGTTGGCCGAACAATTAATATTATACATCATTGAGTTAGTTTGGTTTTTGTCCGAACTAAAAGATATCCAACCCAAACACCATGATTTAATTTAAATTCTGATTTGATTCGAATTTACCCGAACCAATAAACATCATACATATTATAAATGCAAGACTAAAACCTTATTACATCCTATAAAAATGTGAATAAATTGTACATTTCCAATAGATGAGCTCCTTTTCGGCATTAGGTTATCTCTTAAAAAATCATATTTTATCCTTGGAAATAGAGGGAGAACAAAAGTATATTTTTTTTTATAAACAATCTCATTCATTAGATGAAAAGTAGAGAGTACGAATATAGAAAAAGAAAATATGTTAGGATATTTCTCTTCCACAAATTAACAACACTAATAATTAAGTCAAACAAACTATGGAGATCAAAAGGCTTTGAGAATTTAGAAGCCAACATGAAGTTACTGTTGCACCCCAAAATTTGCCCTCACAATACAAGACTTTGTGTGCTAAGAAGGTTCACAAGGTTCACAAGATTCACAATACTTAAAAGACCTTTCATGATGTTCATGAAGTCTACAAGTCACTTTATGAGGTTCATAAGGTTCACAAGATTCACAATACTTACAAGACCTTTCATGAGGTTCATGAAGTCTACAAGTCACTTTATGAGGTTCACAAGGTTCACAAGATTCACAATACTTACAAGACCTTTCATGAGGTTCATGAAGTCTAAAAGTCACTTTATGAGGTCCACAAGGTTCACAAGGTTCACAAGACCTCCCATGAGGTTCACAAGACATTTTATGATGGTTCACAAGGTTCACAAAGTTCACAAATAGTCATAAGAGTTAACAATTCCCTCAAACAATGCACCTCCTAAGCAGTGCATCCAAAACTAGGGTTTTGACTTTAATCAGGCTAAATGAACTTACAAGACTTCAAGTGAGCTTCATAACATCTTATATGTGTGTAAGAGTCCCCATGACAAGTTTCAAGACTTTTCTCAAAAGTTTGCTCAGTCAAATGATCAGATAAGTCAAAATCAGTCAAAGTAGTTAAAAGGTCAAACTGAGGTCAACTGTGGTCAAACCTAAGTCAAACTTCATGATTTTTTGCCAACATCAAGTATATGAAGTAAAATTCATCATTTGATCAAGGGTTGATCATGATTCATCAAGGAGATTTCAGATCATCAAGAATCAGGAGTTTCTAAATTAGGGTTTCCTCAGTAAAAGTCAACTGAACTTTGACCAGCCATAACTCTCACATGCTTCATCACCAAGTCTCCATCCAAAGCTCATTTTTAAGAAAATTGAATTCTCTACAACTTTGTGTCTCACAAGCCAAGCCCAAAAATGCTTCATTTGGAAGGTATGAGCTAAGACATTATAGGTCCTTTTAAAAGTCAACAAAAAGTCAACAACTTCAAAAGGGCATAACTTGAGGATGGTAAATGATATGGACATGAAACCAGTGGGGTTGGTTAGAGGACTCTTCAAGCTTTACAAAATGTCCAAGAACACCCTCATAGCATTAAAATTTAAGGATATGTGCCCTTGCAAAGTTGGGAAATTTTTGGTTGATTTATGAAGAAAATGGAGGTCTAAAACCAATTTCTTCTAAATGGGCTTGCCATATGATGACCCAATCCATACTATGACCTCATGCACGACCCAAGTCAACAAAAATCAGATTTTTTATCATTTTATTTTGATTTAATTCATTAAAAATCATTTTAAATTAAAATAAAATATAAAAGTCTAAGATTTAAAAAAGATCAAGCTTCTAGAAATTCATAAATATGATTGGAATTAAAGTGGAAAGAAGATCATGATGATTGGCCTAAAATAGCAAGTGTTTATGCAAAAATATTTGATTTTTTAAGGCTTATCTTTTTGAATCTTTTTGGATCAAACTTATCACACAAGTATCCAACTTTTCTGACCTAATGCATTGTTCTATAAGTACATAATGGAACCCTAATCACAAGGAACGAATTTCTGCCTCCCAAGAGTAAGTTTCACAAACCAAAAAATCATCCAAAAATCAATTTTCGGGTTCTTCATTTGAGGACATTTGAAGGTATTCTAAGGACACAACAATGATCCTTAAGCTTCACTGAATGTATACCAATGTTCATATGCATCCATAACACCTTGAATCATACGAACCGATCCTCTTTTTGTTCTTGAAATTATTTTTTTCGATTTCAATTGTTTAACCATTATTAATGAAATTTGTTTGTTGTTTTGTTATTGTGTGAAGCTTTAGATGAATTCTGGATGGTTTGATTTGGTTTTCATGAGCAAATACGAATTTCACCATGGCTAGGGTTTCGGCCATGGATTTGGGGCTTGGACCTAAACCTAATATAAATAAAATCTAAGAACATAGGACAACTCTAGGGACCTTGGGGATTATGAAACACTAATTATTGTTGTGAAATTTTACTGTTTTGATGCTTGTCTAGTTTCGTAGGTTCTGGATATGATGAAATTCGCAGGAAAACACGCAACAAAATCCATAGTTGTTTTCGTAGGAAATTTGAAGAAGATGAAGCTGGCCTGCGCGCGAAATTCCAGATTTAAATTGTTGTTTTAAAATATTATGATATGGTTTCTGTTTTATTTCACAAGCTCATGCTTGTCCCAGTGGTAAAGCAAGTGTGCGTATTGTTGGGTGGCTGGGGTTCGAATCCTGGCTGTGACAAGTTTTTTTCATGTTTTTTCTTTTATCCATTAAATGTAATATATTATGAATTGTAGTTGTTTCATAGACAGGTGCGCTCTCCCAGCTGGAATGGTAATGTGTTTGTGTGATATGGTGAAGGTCCTGGGTTCGATTCCCCCATGCCTTTTGCTTGTTCTTTTTTTTTTTTTTTTGATTTTTCAGGTTTAAGGCATAAAAACAATTAGACACATTCTTTCTTCACCTGCGCGCGCGCTGGCCTGGTGGTATGTGTTGTTGGCCTGGGTGTTGGCAAGCAAGGTGTCCTGGGTTCAATTCCCAGCCAGGTAAGTTCCAATTTTTTTTATTTCATTTAATTTGTTTTGTTAATTATATTAATATTAATTAGATATAATCATGTTTAGTGTATGATTAAATAATTCTAGAAAAAAAATAATATGTAAATATTTTGTAATTTGTTTTTAATTCTAAATCTAGTTTATTATTATTAAAAAGTTAAAAATATGTACATATTATTAATATTTGACATTTTTGTATATAAAACTCAATTTATTTTTATAAACCCTAAAAATATAATTTCTAAAAACCCTAATTTCTTTTATTTTTGTTTAATATTATTATTTATATTTAATCTAATTTTTATTAAATACATAAATTGTTTATAATTTAAAATTTTGTACATAAATATGTGTAGAAGCTAAAATGCTCAATTTATTTTTAATATGAAAATATTCACTAATTGTTTATAATTAATTATGCATGTAAATAATTTCTAAAAAATTTGCAATTGATTTAATTTTTAATATGATTGTTTGTATTCTCTTATTAACTTTTAAATTTTGTTTATTATAATATTTTTTTGCTTATTTCATTATTATTATTATTTATTATGTTTAAATGATTATTACTAACCCCATTTATTTTTAAATTATTATTATTATTATTTCTACTAACCCAATTATAATTGCTTATTTATTTTGCTTATTATTTTATTTTGCTTATTTATTTAAATTGCTTTTATTATTATTGTAATTGCTCCTGGATGTAATATTTTATAATGTTTAAATTATTTATTTCTATGCCATGGTTAGTAAATAGGGAGTGTAAACATGTATGTTATTTAAAATTAATTTAGATCACTTAATTTAAAAGATAAATATTTAAAATTGAACACTCACACACGTAAGTCGATCTTTGATCGCCATCTCACTTTCTAGGGTTACCTCTCATTGTTGCCTAATCACAAGGTCAAGTAGGGTGTATAAAGCAAAAAGTCTCTCAAAGTAAAGTCATCTAGTCCCTTAATAATAAAAGATCAAGTCCCTTAAATGGTTGCCTTCATAATGATCTTGTCCCTTTCGAATAATGATGACAGTCCCTCTAAAATTGCTTAATACACCTCACAGTTGCCTTCATTAAACAGATGTCCCTTTACTTGTCCCATACATCCAAGGTAATGACTACCTATTCCTTAATAATAGGGATAGTTTTACCATTGAAAGAACATTCAAGAACAGTAAAGATTTAATCATAGGGTAGGTTCCTCTTATGTACTTGCTCACCTTTTCAAAACATTTAAAAAACACTTCACATTTTCAAACAATTTTCAAAACAAAGGCTTTATATATATTCGTACATGGATCATTATAAAGTACTTAAGAAAATTTCTAATCACACATTACACTTCTCAAAACATTTTAAAGTGAGCTAAGTAACTAAGAGCCCATGGATAACCATGGATGTAAAGGGTGCTAACACCTTCCCTTTACATAACCTACCCCCCGGACCCAAAAATCTTTTAAAAGGTCTTTCCTGTTCTTTTATGCCTTTCCTTTGGATAAAATAAAAGTCGGTGGCGACTCTTGCTATCCGCAACATAACTAAAGTCAGTTCTCCCACCGTGTTACAGTTACCAATCTGAATCTTTAATCCAATCAACCAAGCAAAGTTCTCCCGCAAGAGACAAATGAGTTTTGAAACCCCAATCTTAAAATCTATCCAATTACGGATCATATCTTTAGCTTTATCGCTAACTTTATCACGTTTAATTCGATTATTCAGGTTCACAATATTGAATAAACACACAACTTGTGGATGAAACAACTGTTGACCGGAATGAGGAGTTTGATTTGCCACATCCCTAGCTAGATTCTTACTCAAAAACACAACTCCTTCATCCAAGCTTCTTTGAAGCATTTCATCAAATACCTTGAGCAAAAACTTAAGACAACCTAAACTTAATACTAACACACTTAACAAAACAAACCAAGCAACAAAAAACAGAACCCACAACAAAACAATAACAATAATATAAACTATTACATGAACACACACACATAAACTCATGACCTCTTTATCTTCCGGTGGCGGCGACTCCGGTGGGGATCGATTTCCATGTCCGATCCACTTTGAAACATTGGTTGGTGAAGGTGATTTTGGGGTTACAAGCGATTGTTGGTTGGTGGCGGAGAGGAGGAGGAGTTTGATGGGGGTTGGAGGAAGAAACATGTATGGATCTAACATGGATGAGGGTTTAAAGGAATGAAAAGAGAGAAGGGAAAACTTATATTGGGAAAAAAACCTCCATTGAAGAGGAGATAACCACCATAATGGTGGTGAATAGCTCCGATAAGGGATGAGGAACCCCTACAAAAGGGGATGAGACACCCACCAAAAGAGGAAAACCCTAAATTTAGAGAGATGAGAGAGTCCTCTCACTAAACATTTTTATTTATTGATAACAAAAGTATATTGAGTATAAAGCTAGAGGAGAAAATCTTTCAAATAAAATGTTTAAATCTAGTGTTTTTAAAACCGGACCGGTCATCAAACCGGTGAGGCTACTGGGTCACTGGTTTATCGGTCGAACCACTGGGTCATTGGTCGAACCGCATGATCAAACCGGATCAAATCGGAGAACCTGGTTGAATAAACATAACATTATAATAGGTATAAAACCGGTTGAACCGGATGATTCAGTCTCTAAAAAATATAAATATCACTTAAATTTTTTAAAAATATCATATCAAATATTTACTAGTTCATAATTTAAATTTAAATTTTAAACAGATTCTAATTGAAAAATATCACAGTATTACACATAGCAAAATAGTACAAAATAACAAAATGTACTTGCAAACAAGGTCTAATTTTGCATCATAATCTAATTGAATAGTTTTTAACAAAATAACTATGTCTACTAAATTTAGTTCCAAGGAGGGAAAACTATTTCAATGTTAGGATCAGCTTCTTCAATATCAAAACCATCAACAAAATCAACTGGATCCGCATCACCTTCACCATCAATGATATTATTACTTTGATCGTTTCCTCCAGAATTAAGTTGTGCATCACCCTCAATATCAACCTCATCCAAATTTAATTGATCTATAACAAAAATCAATTTAGATAGTTATGCAATTGACATATAGTAAACAAAATTGTAATTCACAATAATTAATGTCATACCAAGATCGTTTGGAACAGGATGAATTGTCATACTAGAAAGATCTTTGCGTAGTGCTTCAACTTCCTCAATAGTTAAGAATGGCGGTGAATCCTCCAACACCCAATTAGAATGATCACCAAGTGTTTCAAAATTGATAGGATCATAATTTTGTTTCTTCTTGTTTCTATCAATCATTAGAATAAAAATTAATTAAACATTCTAATCATTATTTCTCAATTCACTAGAAATAAATAATTTCACTAATATCACTATTTTATTACTAAATCATATAATATTTTACTTAGGATTTGACCTGTACATTGCTAGTTCTAACAGCATGTCACTATTTCTAATTACTAAATATAATAAGTACAATACCTGTTTTGTAGCCGTAAATTATAACGAACAAAGACGAGATCATTAAGCTTTTGATGCTCCAACCGATTTTTTTTTTGAATGAATATGCTCAAACACACTCCAATTTCGTTCACAACCAGATGCACTGCAAGTTTGGCTCAAAATTCAAATAGCAAGTTTTTGCAAATTGGGCGCTTCAGTTCCATAAGTTTCCCACCATTGATCTAGAATAATGCATGTGAACAAATTAGAAAATAATTTTTAATACATATTGACATTGTACTAAAATCAAATGCAAAATGTTATCATCTAAATTTACCTGGCAAAACTTCATCTCGGTTTTCTACGGCAGTTGTCCTTCCAAAACTTCCTTCACAATTTTTGAATGAACTCATCTCAGCAGTTAATTTAGTTCGCAAGTCCTTACTATCATAAGCATACTTTTCAATGACATCCAAAAGGCCTTGGGTGGTGGACTTGTTTTTTTCATATTCTGGATTGAATCTACAAGATGGATTTAACCAATAACCAGCAGCATGGAGATTTTTGCGAAGTTGTGCATCCCAACGGTTATCCAAGATCTTCAAATAAGGCTCTACTTTAAGCTTATTTCTTCTAAACCTCTTCTCAATCTCCTCTCTTGCTTTATACATAGCTCGATAGAGATATCCCATATCCGGTTTATCTTCACTATCAACAATACGCAACACACGTACAAGAGGTTCTGTAATTTTCACTATGTCAGCACATTTAGACCAAAAGCTTGAGTCTAAGACTTGTTCCACAAATTGCTTCGCCTTGACATCTTTGGAATAAGTTGTGGTTGTCCACTCTTTAGATGTTACCATGGCTCTCAGTGCATCTTTATGAGATAAAATACTTTGCAATGCAATGAAATTAGTAGCAAAGCGAGTTGGAGCAGGACGAAGTATTTCTCTTCCACCTGTATTTTGTCTCATCAAATACAATGCAAAACAATGATTATATGTATTTGGTAATATTTGAAGCATGTGACACTGCCACACTTACTTCCTCTAACTTCCCCATGTCTTGCAACATCAAATTAATACAGTGTGCTGCACAAGGAGACCAATACAACTTAGGAAACTCCTTTTCCAACAACTTTCCAGCAGCAACATAATTTGCAACATTATCTGTAACAATCTGAACAACATTTTCTGGACCAACATACAACACAACTTCCTTGAAAAGCTTAAACAATGTGTCTGCAGTTTCGGAAGCACCGGAGGCATCAACAGACTTTATGAAAACAGTTCCTTTGGGACAATAAACTAAAAAGTTGATAAGCGTTCTCCTACAACGATCAGTCCACCCATCTGCCATAAGAGTACAACCTGTATCCTTCCAAATATAACGATATTGCTCTATCTGTATCTTCACATCATCAACCCACTTATTTAACAAATTACCACGAAGAGCATGCATAGTAGGAACTTTATATCCAGCACCCATGCAACAAAGAGCGTCAATTGCAGGTTGAAAATAAGGTGAATTTGCAGCATTGAAAGGAATAGATGCATCAATAAACCACTTTGAAATAGCAAGATCACACTTTTCTACCACTTCTTTACTTTGCATCACATTTTTTAAAGTAGGTTGAGCTCCCGGAGTTGTTTTGGGTAAAAAATAAGTACCAATGCAAGCGTTGTTCTTTTTACTTTTAGAGGCACCAATTCGTGGGTTCATTTGTACTTGCAATTCACCTCCCTCCTCAGTAAATGACTCGCTTTCTGCCACATCTAAAAAAATTCTTTTCTTGCTCCGCTCATTAATATCTTGTTTCATCTGAAAACGAATTTCAGCCGACACTGACTTACAAATTTCAACATTTCCTACTACTCCAGCCAAATGTTGCTTTACCCTATGAATTCCACCTCCACCAAAAGATTTGTGATAGTAGATACAAACAAGACATTTTCCATCAGGACTTTTAGTACAATGTGCCCAAGCTATATCAGTTTTTCCTCTAACATTAGTTTGAACTAAACTATGAGCTGAAGAGGCTTCTTGTGATGTTGGTTGCAATGATGGTGTTTCAGAAGATGCCATTTTCCTGTCAAATAAACAATAGCAAATGTATTAAAAAAATACCACTAAAAAAATACCACTAAAAATACCACTAAAAAATACCACTAAAAATACCACTAAATACCACTAAAAAATACCTCTAACATTAGTCATCACAGTAACGAATACTACTAACATATTACAATCTGATTCGAGCAAATTTTGACAGTTTGGTCGTGCATTAACTTACAACTATCTCTATGTAAGCAAAGGTTGAATCTCGCTGTCCTCTGTGTAAGCAAAGATTCAAAACTATCAGTAAGCCCGTACGATCAACAACAGCGCAAGAAGCAGTGATACAAGTGCCCGAGCGTGACCAGGTATTTGAATTTCACTTGGAAGATCT
This sequence comes from Lathyrus aphaca, assembly GCA_963966055.1. NCBI lineage: Eukaryota > Viridiplantae > Streptophyta > Magnoliopsida > Fabales > Fabaceae > Lathyrus > Lathyrus aphaca. The sequence goes on along the minus strand of OZ014525.1, from coordinate 259,493,196 downwards.
TGACTTTTTTCTTATAGTTTTGCAATTCAATGGGTTGATTTGATTCTTATGAAAATGTTTTGATTTTACATTCAGGTTTATCAGCCAACTGAAGAAGAACTCAGGAGTTACATTGATCCATACGAGTCCGTTATTTGTTCTGAGTGCAATCTAGGTGGAGATGACGACCTCATGCTACTCTGTGATATATGTGATTCTCCGGCACACACTTATTACAGAAATTAAGCTACTCTGTGATATATGTGATTCTCCGGCACACATTGATCCAAACACAGTTTCATACAAACACAGATTTAGAGAATAGTTTCATACAAACACAGTTTCATACAAACACAGATTTAGAGAACAGTTTCATACAAACACAGTTTCATACACTGGTTTGACATCCATTACAAACCAGTTTCATACAAACACAGATTTAGCTACATTCATTGACATCCAAACAATAAAACCAGCAAATTAAACCGTACAAATCAATGGACATTTTTTTTACTTTTCCAACACTCAGCAAATTAAATCGTACAAATCAATGGACATTTTTTTACTTTTCTAAAATGATACTGCTGAAATCAAACGCATAACACAGAGGAGTATTGAACTAACCCATTTATCTTGACCTAACCCTAATTTAATCTTGAACAATTTAATCTTCAATAATTTCAATAGAGAAAAATTAAATGGAAACAGAGGAAGAGGAGTATTGAACCTGGAAAGTGGAATGGTGAGTTGTTGGTATGTTGCGGCGGAGAGGACGAATTTGGAGTTGGTGGTGCGGAGAAGAGAACGACGGTGGTGTGGCGAGGAGAAAGAAGGTGACACGATGGTGGGGACGAAACAGCCGGTGGAGGAGACGAAACGGCCGGTGGTGGTTAAGTGGTTTGCTTGCTTTGTTTTGGAGGAGGAAGACAGAAACTAGTCACGTGAATTTAGATTTTGGAAGGATAACAATTTTTTTTTTAAAAAATTAAAATTGGATTTAAATTTAAAAAAAAAAGCAGTGAACCACCGGTTTAATCAGAACCGCCGGTTTTCCGATTTTCCCCGGTCCAACCCGGTTTTCACCATTTTCCTCCGGTTTGACGACAAGGCCGATCTAGCTATTGAACCAGACCAGATGCTGGTCCGGTTCCCGGTTCAACCGGTCCGACCGGCCGGTCCGGTCCGGTTTTGAAAACACTGTTTAAATCTATACAAATAAAAAATAATTTTTTATAATTTTTTTATTAAAGTTATTGATTTATAAACCATCAACAACTTGTTTATAAAAAAGATATTGTTGTCGAGGATCGAACCTGAACCAACAACTTATTCCACCAAATAAACAAATACCATCCGAGCTACCCCAAATAACGAATTCAATCAAATTATTTAACAGCATTTGATTCTTTTCTCATTGAATTCTTTTTAGATTTGTGTCCTCAAAGTATTTAATATAGAGTTGCATTAAAATATCTGTGAATATAGAAAAATGGATGTTGTTTCCTTTGACTCATCATCATGCTGTTTTAGTGTTTTCTTTTTTGTACTTAATTCTTTTTATAGATATGAAAGCTACCTTACGTTTCACCCATACCATACCCCCAACTCATAAACCTTTCATTTTCATCTCATCTTTAACTCCTACCCCATGTGAACAATTAATTTTCATTCAACCTTTTCCTTCTCATTATTAACCCTTCATAATTCTCTTTAGATCTACTTCACCAACTTTTCATTAAACTCAACTCAAACACAAAACACCAAACACCAAACAAAAACACTAACATAAAACACAACCTAGTATTATGCTTCTTCCAACCTCAAATTCCACATCACACTCCTTTCACTTTCATTAGTTCATTCATCTTTTTCATCATGCAATTGCAAATCCATCTCAAACTCATCATTTCATTTTCATTCCTCCTCTTTCTCCCATCTTTATCACAAATTGACCAACTCATATACACAGGATTCAAGAACATTGATTCTAAAAACCTCACCTTGAATGGAATTTCCGAGATACAGAAAAATGGAATACTAAGATTAACAAATGAAACAAGCAGGTTAATGGGTCATGCTTTTTACCCTTCATCTTTCCAACTAAAGAACAAAACAACCGGTAAAGTTTTCTCCTTTTCTTCATCTTTTGCTCTTGCTGTTGTTCCTGAATATCCTAAACTAGGTGGTCATGGCATGGCTTTCACAATAGCACCTACAAAGGATCTCAAAGCTTTACCTAGTCAGTATCTTGGTCTTTTCAATTCAAGCGATGTTGGTAATTTCTCTAACCATCTTTTTGCTGTTGAGTTTGATACTGTTCAAGATTTTGAGTTTGGTGATATTAATGATAATCATGTTGGGATAAACGTCAATGGTATGATGTCAAATGCTTCTGTTAAAGCTGGTTATTACAATGATGATTTGGTTTTTCAAGATCTTAATATTAAAGGTGGAAAAGCTATTCTAGTTTGGGTTGATTATGATTCTTTATTGAATGTTGTTAGTGTTACACTTTCTCCAACTTCAAACAAACCTAAAAAACCAACCTTGTCTTTTCATATGGATCTATCGCCTATTCTTCATGATACTATGTATGTTGGTTTCTCTGCTTCAACTGGTTTACTTGCTAGCTCTCATTATCTGTTGGGTTGGAGTTTCAAAATCAATGGACCAGCACCTTTACTTGATTTGTCTTCACTACCACATCTTCCACAGCCAAAGAAGAAACAAACTTCTTTGATAACCGGTGTTTCGGTTGCGGCTGCTGTTATTGTGTTGGGTTCTATCGCATTTGGTTTTTACCTTTTCAGAAAAATCAAGAATGCTGATGTTATAGAAGCATGGGAGCTTGAAGTTGGGCCTCATAGATACTCTTACCAAGAGCTTAAGAAAGCTACCAGAGGTTTCAAGGAGAAAGGGTTACTAGGGCAGGGTGGTTTTGGCAGAGTTTACAAAGGGACGTTGCCGAAATCGAAGATTCAAGTAGCTGTTAAGAGAGTTTCACATGAATCAAAACAAGGGTTGAGGGAATTTGTGTCGGAAATTGCAAGCATAGGCCGGCTTCGTCACCGGAATTTGGTTCAGCTACTCGGGTGGTGTCGTCGCAGAGGAGACCTTTTGCTTGTGTACGATTTCATGGCGAATGGAAGCTTAGACAAGTACTTGTTTGAAGATTCAGAATTTGTGCTAAGTTGGGAACAAAGGTTTAAGATAATAAAGGGTGTTGCTTCGGCTCTTTTATATCTTCATGAAGGGTATGAGCAAGTGGTAATACATAGAGATGTTAAAGCTAGCAATGTGTTGTTAGATTTTGAACTCAATGGAAGATTAGGTGATTTTGGTTTGGCAAGGTTGTATGAACATGGTGCTAATCCAGGCACAACAAGAGTGGTGGGAACATTAGGCTATTTAGCACCGGAGTTGCCTAGAACCGGAAGAGCAACAACAAGCTCCGACGTTTTTGCATTTGGCGCGCTTCTGCTCGAGGTTGCTTGTGGAAGAAGGCCTATTGAACCAAAGGCATTACAAGAAGAGTTAGTGTTGGTGGATTGGGTTTGGGAAAGGTTCAAAGAAGGAAGAGCACTTGAAGTAGTGGATCCTAAAATGAATGGTAAGTTTGTTGAAAGTGAGGTAATGATGGTGTTGAAATTAGGATTGATATGTTCAAATGATGTTCCTACTATAAGGCCTAGCATGAGACAGGTAGTGAGGATTTTGGATGGAGAAGTTGAGTTACCAAATGAAATGAGAAAGCCAGGAGGTATTGATTCACAAGAGGGGTTTGATGAATTCTTGCATTCTCTTGGAACTACTTCATTTGGTAAGACAAATTCAACAAGCTCCTATGTTGGAAATAGAGACATGAATACTAGTTTTATCTCTTTTGATAATTCACCTTAATCACTTGTCAATGCTAGAGGAGAAACAAGGTGGTGTGATGGTGTCTATATTATACTGATTTGAGATGGATTCTGTTTATTGACATACTCATGATGTTTCTGTTTGTTTTAACATCTCATTATTTGTGTTGATTATAGAAAGTTTTAGTTGGATATGATGTTTGAGATATGAAAGTTAGGTGGTTCCAATTTTCTTACATGTTGTCTTGTAAAAAGTTTTGGACCCTGAATGAAATTGGAAAATTAGTGTGTTTAGTTTGGTATGTATCAGAACTGAGTTTACTTTATGTGCAGTAGTTTTAGTGAAGATAAATTTTGCTTTCATACACCCCATCGTTCATAGTTTCCAAAGTAATGAGAGGTTAGAATATGAAGACTTTTCTTTTAAACATCTTCATAGTTTTAGTGAAAATAACCAAGGTACTATTAAATTTATTTCTCACATCTCATCGACGACAACAAGATTTGGATGCACCTCAAATGTCAAAGTTGCCAAACAAGATTGGTTAAGAATTGGTCGTTGCACACTCCTTTAAAGAAAGAAAGAAAATACTAAAAAAAAACACTTTTCTATTTAGTAACATTCTTTTGAAACATACAAAGAATATGGATTCTTTATCAACGAGCACCAACTTGTCACAAAACAAATAAAAAATCATTTTCAAAGCATGATTGCGTTGAATAAAATAATATCATAGTTGTTTTTGTGATTAAAAAAAAGAGAAGAAATCATAGTTGTCATTTGCTGATGGCTATTATTGATATTCAATATGTGGTTTTTGAATGGGTAAATTAAAATAAGTTATCTTAGGTGCAAAGTATTTGATGATAGCTTTAAATTGTGTATGAAAAAAAGAAGAGATTTCGTAAATTTTGAGCAAGTGTTTTTATTGAAAATTAAAAGGTTTCACACTTGTTTTATTAAATTGTATATTGGTTATTCTTCATATAGTATGTAAATTTTTATTAGTTCTTAGCTATTCTTTTGTTTGTTTGTTTTTTTTTTCTTAAAAATGAATTGAGTGATTTTTAGTGGAATTATTATTATTCTATAACATTTAAGACAGTCGATTAAATTTGAGTTATTTTATTGTCAACTCTTTTTAATTAGACAAATTTTGTTAATGTTGTAATTTTTTTTTCTTTAGTTTTGAATTAGATTTACACTTTAGAATTTAGAGGATTGTACCGAACAAATTTTGAAGTTTTTACTATGAATTGGTTTTGCGATACGGGTCACATCAAAAACTTTGACATATAAAAAAATAAAAAATAAGATTCAAATAGTTAATTTGGAAATTTTTATGTAAATATCCTTTTTTTTAAAAAAATCTCCAAATAACCCATATTTCAAAAAAAAATTCCAATCTACTCTACTTTTTGACAAATTTAGGAGGAGTTTTCAATTGGATTGACGACTATATACAAAGTTTAAAAGGAGTCGCCAATTGGACTGAAGACACCATATGCAGTCTCCAATCCAATTGGCGACAGTGTGTAAAATATGGGAAGGGTCGCCAATTCAATTGGAGACAAGGTTCTAAGTGAAGTTTGCTATAAATAATGGTTGTGTGCTCAAGTGTTTTCACATCTCTTCTCACATCTCTTGTGCTATACAAGTAATATTGATATCATGTATACGCTCCGCTATGGGAAAGTGATTTTTTCGAGAGAGAAGTCTCTGGTTGATATGTTGTTTTGAAATATCCAAAGTCTCAATCAACTGAAAAGGGAGCTGAATCGGTGGCTAGAGGAAGAAATTGGTGGAGCAACGTGTATTCTGAGATTCTTTAGGAAGAAACTCCAAGCAGAAGCAGTCTCACCTTCAACTAGAGCAAAGGCAATGGTAAATACATTATTGTTGTCGTCTTGTGAAACTGCCATCAACAATGTACCATTGTATTTCCCGTATAACCATGTTCCATCAATATGAATAATAGGTTTGCAGAATGCAAAAACCTTGGATGCATGGTTGAAATGCCCAGAATAGTCGGTGAAATATTACATTTCCATCAACAACAGATCCATCTGGCCTACGTGTTGGAACTGTCTGCATGATTACAACAGTCCCTGGTGTTTGTGTCTTTAGTGCCATAAAAAATCGGGGTAATTCTTTGTAAGAATCCTCCCAATTGCCATAAACTTGTTCAATGGCCTTTGTTCTTGAAATCCACGCCTTCTTGTACGAGGGAGTATAACTATTTGTACGTACAATATGAGAGATTATTATACTCACCTTCACTAATGGATCCCTGTTGACTAGTGGCAAAATGTCTCGACATATCAAGTTAGCACTTAATTTTCGGTGATCCTGAACAATGTTAGAGGCAGTGCAAGTATGTGGTGGATCTAATGAAGCTATCTTCCAACAATCATTTTTTTTACTGTAAGACGCAACAAGCCGAAATTTTCAAATTGGGTTACGACAAACAACGACATACCTTCTTGAGTCGCTTCGATCCACAGTGAAATCAACAAAATTATCCATGTGATATTTTATAATAGCTCTTACGCATTCATCCTTTGTATGGTACTGGTCTCCCTCTTTCAATTCACCAACAGAGTGTTTATAAGGGTTGAAAAAAACATTTGCGGAGACATCATCATCATCATGCAACTCTAAGTCTGTCATATATTGAGGCGGGCAATATGCCTGGTGTTGAGGGACTGGATGGGCATCATCTTCAGTGGTGTTGTTCAATAAAAGATCGAGTTGTGTTTCATTTTCTTCTTCTTCGTTGTCAACAATGTCAACTTCCGCTGCAATTTCACATGAATATTTTGTTTCAGTTTCCCCGAAATCATTACCTTCTGACTGATTGATCACCTGAGATTGTTGAGATGGAAGAGTTTGTTGAAGTATAACGTACACCTTAATAGAGTTGAACCCAAAATGTTCGTGACTAACGAACATATTCTCAATATCTTCATCATCGTGAACTTTAAGTGGATAAAATTTAACGTGGTTAGTGTCGTACCCCGAAAAATACGACCTCACGCGATTGTCGCTCCCAAAAGATGAGACTGGCTCAAATATGGTACGGACGCGAACGGTCGGCGAGAGGAGGATGTGAGTACACGCGGGAGTGAACTCACAGGGAATGAAAAGAGTCGCCAGCTAGGCATTTTTATCCCGGAGGAAAGACAATGCTGCATAAACCTAGAAAGATACGGATAAGACGGTTGCGAACCAGAGAGACTGAGAAAGGGGGTTGGTTACAACCTGGGAAGGTATTAGCACCCAGATTGTCCGTCGTACTCGACGGGATCCACGCTTAAAAGATTTGTGTTTTAAAGGGGTAATGTCAGTGCAATCTGTGTATAAAAGAGCTGGAAAAGGATGTACAGGTGTCAGTGTAAGAGAAGTGAAGTGTCTAAATGAGGTGTCAGTGTAAGAATAAGAATGAAATGCTCAAGAATATGAGGCTAAAAGAATGGTGCTGAAAGAGGGGGAATATACAGAGACTTTTGTTCGATAACTGTTAAGTTATGCCTACGTATCCTCTCGTGCAATGAGGAAGTCAGAACAGCGTAGTTCGACCCAAAGAGACTGAAAGATGAATTGACTTGTGAACTGCTTGCTTGTCACTGCTCAAGTGTATGACCTGTCTGGCTCAGGTGCAAACTGTCTTGCATTAGACGGAAGAAGCAAGTTCTCGTTTATGAGTGAAGGTGATGAGAAAAGAATCCCGAAGGAGACGATTATTGTTTGTTTTTGTATTTTCAGTCTTTTATTGCTTTTGAAAGTTTGTCATAAGTTAATGAGTTTAAACCTAAACCAATGGATTTAGTAAACTCATCACATCATCCCTCTGATTAGGGGTAATGAGAATACCTTAAGTGTGAAGTCAGTTTCTCACACTTAATCACCTTTGATGTAGGATTAAGATCATTAACCTACTTGTGATTATTTATATGTTTTTGTGTTTTTGTTTAGTGTTGAGTAATGAGGTTAAGCCATAATCAAGGATTAAACAGACTCATTACACCATCCTAATAGAAGGATAATAGATGAGAGTGTTTAAGCTGAGGAAAGCTCCTCAACTTAATCCATGATTAGGGATTAACCTCATGACAAAACAAAGCCTTTATTAGATGGATTTTAGTTAATGATATGATGAAGAAGTGATTTTTAGGGTTTGTAAAACAACTTGAGGGGGACTTGTCCATTAACACTAGGGTTAGTCCTTCTTAACCAGTTAAGGAAGAATTAGAACCCTAATGCAAGGCCCAAGTTACAAGCTTGATGTCTTAGTGATTATTAGGTGAATTGATTAAAGGATTTAAACACATTAAGGGTTTAACACTTAGGATTAAAGTTATACACTCCATCCTAATAGAAGGATGCAGGCATAAGCTTAATCACAAAGCCTTAAAGCCTTTAGGGTTTAGTCCCTGATTATGAGGTGAGAAGAGAAGACTCAATGAGACAAAAAGGTAAAACTAAGTGGGGAGACTAATCAAAACCCTAATCATTGTCATGCTTGGTTGTTCCTAAGGTTTGTGAGGTTTACAGGAGAAATCTTCAATGGAACCACCAGGATGCAGATGAAAGGATCAGGAGAAGCAAAGTAACTTGCTTCAATTAAGAAGACAAGTCACTTGAGGAAAGAAAGTGAGAAGAGAAAGAAAGAGCAAGCTCAATCTCAAACACATAACAAAATGCAGCAAGGATGCATAAAAGAGATGAAAAGAAAATGTGAGAAGTGAAGGCAAATCCACTTCTCAAAGTTGCTTACCACCTGAAAAGTTAGTGAGAAAGATGCAATGCAATGCAAAATGGAATGAAATGGCATGATGCAAATCAAAACCAGAAGCATATATGAGATGATAATGATGCTATGAGATGATGCAAATATGAATCAAGGCATGAAGATGATCATATGGACCAATGGATGCAAATGGAGCAAGTTTAGAACCATGAACATACATGAAAAGTCATGAGATGCAAATGACATACAACATGGCAAATACATGATGCAATGATCAAACATGCTTTCAATATGTCTTAAGATGTCTAATGAATCAAATGGATGCACAAAATGCTATGGCAAGTCAAGGTATGAATGCAGATACAAGATGAATGCAAAAGGAAGCCCAAATTAGGGTTTACGATTAATGCATCAAACAAAAACCAAAATCAGAAGCAAACATCAATATAAAAAAAAATTGAAAATGCTCTCAAAGTAACCCTAATCCTATACAAACTCACTGCCCAAAGGAGGGGTTCTAACTCTTAACCTAATTAGGGTTATGAATTTCTTAAGTTTTCTAGGGTTTTAGGGTACCTTAACAAGAAAAATGCCAAAAAAAATGAAAATGAAAGATCAAATCATGCCAATTTAATCTCACAAACTACATGCTAAACAAAATGCAATGCAAAAAGAATCAAAGTCCAACTCTCAATGGTTAGGCAGAAATGATTTTTTGAAGTTTGGATCAAAATAATGCCTTGAAATGATTTTAATTCCATGAAAAATTCTCAAAAGACATCAAGATCAAAAAATAAATTTGGTTTGAGGGTTGGACAATGTTTCTAAATTATTATTAAGGTTTCATGAATTTTTTGGTGATTTTTAAATACTTAAAAGTATTTTTAATTAATTAATCCTCATTAATTAATTAAAAATAAACTTTTAAATGATTTAAAAATATTTTTTAATGCAAAAAATAAAAATAAAAATGTTTTTGGTTTATGAAAATTAATAATCATTTAGAAACATTGTCCAACCCTCAAACCAAATTTCTTTTTTGATCTTGATGTCTTTTGAGAATTTTTCATGGAATTAAAATCATTTCAAGGCATTATTTTGATCCAAACTTCAAAAAATCATTTCTTCCTAACCATTGAGAGTTGGACTTTGATTATTTTTGCATTGCATTTTGTTTAGCATGTAGTTTGTGAGATTAAATTGGCATGATTTGATCTTTCATTTTCATTTTGTTTGGCATTTTTCTTGTTAAGGTACCCTAAAACCCTAGAAAACTTAAGAAATTCATAACCCTAATTAGGTTAAGAGTTAGAACCCCTCCTTTGGGCAGTGAGTTTGTATAGGATTAGGGTTACTTTGAGAGCATTTTCAATTTTTTTTTATATTGATGTTTGCTTCTGATTTTGGTTTTTGTTTGATGCATTAATCATAAACCCTAATTTGGGCTTCCTTTTGCATTCATCTTGTATCTGCATTCATACCTTGACTTGCCATAGCATTTTGTGCATCCATTTGATTCATTAGACATCTTAAGACATATTGAAAGAATGTTTGATCATTGCATCATGTATTTGCCATGTTGTATGTCATTTGCATCTCATGACTTTTCATGTATGTTCATGGTTCTAAACTTGCTCCATTTGCATCCATTGGTCCATATGATCATCTTCATGCCTTGATTCATATTTGCATCATCTCATAGCATCATTATCATCTCATATATGCTTCTGGTTTTGATTTGCATCATGCCATTTCATTCCATTTTGCATTGCATTGCATCTTTCTCACTAACTTTTCAGGTGGTAAGCAACTTTGAGAAGTGGATTTGCCTTCACTTCTCACATTTTCTTTTCATCTCTTTTATGCATCCTTGCTGCATTTTGTTATGTGTTTGAGATTGAGCTTGCTATTTCTTTCTCTTCTCACTTTCTTTCCTCAAGTGACTTGTCTTCTTAATTGAAGCAAGTTACTTTGCTTCTCCTGATCCTTTCATCTGCATCCTGGTGGTTCCATTGAAGATTTCTCCTGTAAACCTCACAAACCTTAGGAACAACCAAGCATGACAATGATTAGGGTTTTGATTAGTCTCCCCACTTAGTTTTACCTTTGTGTCTCATTGAGTCTTCTCTTCTCACCTCATAATCAGGGACTAAACCCTAAAGGCTTTAAGGCTTTGTGATTAAGCATATGCCTGCATCCTTCTATTAGGATGGAGTGTATAACTTTAATCCTAAGTGTTAAACCCTTAATGTGTTTAAATCCTTTAATCAATTCACCTAATAATCACTAAGACATCAAGCTTGTAACTTGGGCCTTGCATTAGGGTTCTAATTCTTCCTTAACTGGTTAAGAAGGACTAACCCTAGTGTTAATGGACAAGTCCCCCTCAAGTTGTTTTACAAACCCTAAAAATCACTTCTTCATCATATCATTAACTAAAATCCATCTAATAAAGGCTTTGTTTTGTCATGAGGTTAATCCCTAATCATGGATTAAGTTGAGGAGCTTTCCTCAGCTTAAACACTCTCATATATTATCCTTCTATTAGGATGGTGTAATGAGTCTGTTTAATCCTTGATTATGGCTTAACCTCATTACTCAACACTAAACAAAAACACAAAAACATATAAATAATCACAAGTAGGTTAATGATCTTAATCCTACATCAAAGGTGATTAAGTGTGAGAAACTGACTTCACACTTAAGGTATTCTCATTACCCCTAATCAGAGGGATGATGTGATGAGTTTACTAAATCCATTGGTTTAGGTTTAAACTCATTAACTTATGACAAACTTTCAAAAGCAATAAAAGACTGAAAATACAAAAACAAACAATAATCGTCTCCTTCGGGATTCTTTTCTCATCACCTTCACTCATAAACGAGAACTTGCTTCTTCCGTCTAATGCAAGACAGTTTGCACCTGAGCCAGACAGGTCATACACTTGAGCAGTGACAAGCAAGCAGTTCACAAGTCAATTCATCTTTCAGTCTCTTTGGGTCGAACTACGCTGTTCTGACTTCCTCATTGCACGAGAGGATACGTAGGCATAACTTAACAGTTATCGAACAAAAGTCTCTGTATATTCCCCCTCTTTCAGCACCATTCTTTTAGCCTCATATTCTTGAGCATTTCATTCTTATTCTTACACTGACACCTCATTTAGACACTTCACTTCTCTTACACTGACACCTGTACATCCTTTTCCAACTCTTTTATACACAGATTGCACTGACACTACCCCTTTAAAACACAAATCTTTTAAGCGTGGATCCCGTCGAGTACGACGGACAATCTGGGTGCTAATACCTTCCCAGGTTGTAACCAACCCCCTTTCTCAGTCTCTCTGGTTCGCAACCGTCTTATCCGTATCTTTCTAGGTTTATGCAGCATTGTCTTTCCTCCGGGATAAAAATGCCTAGCTGGCGACTCTTTTCATTCCCTGTGAGTTCACTCCTGCGTGTACTCACATCCTCCTCTCGCCGACCGTTCGCGTCCGTACCATATTTGAGCCAGTCTCATCTTTTGGGAGCGACAGCTTGGCGACTCTGCTGGGGATACGGGCACCTTCTGGTACTGCCCTGTTGGAGAAGTGATGCCTGGCAACTCAGTTGGGGAGAAAACATTTTGAGTGCTGAGACTGAGTGTTGATTTGCCAGCTTGCTGGGATGAAGCTTACATGCCCCAAGTTGCGTTTTGGATACCTGCAATCCTGCAAAGATAGGGAGACGCACAAGTAATCCCGAGGTATCCTTTACTGGATTCCGTCATAGGAGTTTAGACACTTCTGAGAGTAAGTATATTTCCTGCAAGCACGTAGTTTTTTATAAGAGAAGCATCTGTATTTATGCAATCCATACTTTAAAGATATCAGACATTCTTTGCAAATAAAAATGTACGAGACATCGTGTAACTGAAAAATCTGTTTTTATTAATTCAAATGCCCTGAATTGGCAAGATACATCAAAGAAACATATCCCCTGAAATGAGGAGATTGTTACAAATTGAGAAACAAAATGCTGGCAATGTTGACGACGCTTTAAGGAGCTTCCCTCTTGCTATGACTCATATGACATTTGACGTTCTTCTCATCTTGCTTCTTGAAGAAGGCTGATTCTTGAAAGAGGCTTGATCCCTTCGAAGCTTACCAAGTTGTAAGTGATACAGACGAATTCAGAATGCAGTTGTTCGCTTATTCCCTTGTTTTGCATGGATCGCCCTTTCGGGTTTTTAATCCATCGGGATACCCATTTTTGCCTGAGTTGTCCAATGCGGCTTTTCAACTCAGCGGGTGTATATTTTTTTTGTTTACTTTCCCTTATTTTTGCCCGAGTCTTTTATTCTGTTTTTGACGCGCTGGGATGCCCTATTTTTGCCTGGACTTACATTCTGTTTTTATGTCCAGCGGGTCATTTTTTATGCGAAGTATTTTTTAACTGCATCTGAATTCACAGGGGAAGGGAAGTCTTCACCATCCATAGTGCTGAGCATCAGTGCTCCACCAGAGAAAACTTTCTTTACTACAAATGGTCCTTCATAATTCGGAGTCCACTTGCCCCTGTGGTCTGTATGAGAAGGGAGGATTCTCTTCAGCACAAGATCTCCTACTTGGTACTCTCGGTGCCTGACTTTCTGATCGAAGGCTTTCTTCATTCTCTTCTGATATAACTGCCCATGACAGATTGCAGCCAATCTTTTCTCTTCAATCAGACTCAGCTGTTCATATCGGGACCGGACCCACTCTGCTTCGTTCAGCTTAACATCCATCAATACCCGTAGGGAGGGTAATTCAACTTCAACAGGTAGGACTGCTTCCATACCATATACAAGCTGATACGGTGTTGCCCCAGTGGATGTTCTGATTGACGTGTGGTACCCATGCAAGGCAAATGGCAGCATCTCATGCCAGTCTTTGTAAGTAACTACCATCTTCTGCACAATCTTCTTGATATTCTTATTAGCTACCTCAACAGCGCCGTTCATCTTTGGCCTATAAGGAGAAGAATTGTGGTGTTGAATCTTGAAGTCCCGGCATAGCTCTGCCATCATTTTGTTGTTCAAGTTGGAACCATTATCAGTAATGATTCGCTCGGGAACTCCGTACCGACAGATGATATCTCTCTTCAGAAATCTGGCTACCACTTGCCTTGTAACATTTGCATAGGAAGCTGCTTCGACCCACTTGGTGAAATAGTCAATGGCAACTAGGATGAATCTGTGGCCATTCGAAGCAGTCGGTTCAATCTTGCCAATCATGTCAATGCCCCACATAGCAAAGGGCCAGGGTGAAGACATCACATTCAGAGGATTCAGAGGCACATGCACTTTATCCGCATAAATCTGGCATTTATGGCATTTCCTGGCGTAGGCACAACAGTCAGCATCCATTGTGATCCAGTAATAGCCTGATCTTAGCAACTTCTTAGTCATGGCATGCCCTCCAGCATGGGTACCAAAGGATCCTTCGTGTACTTCATGCATTAACAAATTCGCTTCTGTCTTATCAACGCATCTGAGGAGTACCATATCAAAGTTTCTCTTGTACAGGGAACCATCAGTGTTCAGAAAGAAACTTCCAGCAAGCCTTCTTAATGTCTTCTTATCATTGGAAGATGCCCCAGGTGGGTATGTTTGATCTTCCAAGAAACACTTAATGTCATGGAACCAAGGCTTATCATCCTTGACAACATCTGCTGCGAACACATATGCTGGTCTGTCAAGTCTGGACACTGAAATTTGAGGTACAAAGTTGGCAGCTTGAACTTTGATAATGGATAAAATGGTAGCCAGAGCATCTGCAAACTGATTCTCGTCCCGAGGGATATACTCAAGCTTGACCGTTGTAAAAAAAGTCAATAACCTCCTTGTATAATCCCTGTAAGGTATCAGATGATCTTGGTGGATGTACCATTTGCCATTGGTTTGATTAACTACCAGAGCTGAATCTCCGAATACAGTCAATGTCTTGATCCTGAGGTCAATGGCTTCCTCAAGACCCATAATGCAAGCTTCGTATTCAGCTTCGTTGTTAGTGCAGTTGAAGGTGAGTTTTTCCGAGAAAGGCATGTGGACTCCCTTAGGTGTAATGAGTACTGCACCAACGCCACTACCATTCATGTTAACAGCCCCATCAAACATCATAGTCCATTCTTCTTTCGGGTCAGGCCCTTCAGTGTGAACAGGTTCTTCATGATCTTTTGCTTTTATGAACATGATGTCTTCATCAGGGAAGTCAAATCTCATAGGCTGGTAATCATCAATGGGTTGCTCAGCAAGATATTCAGACAATACACTGCCCTTGATGGCTTTCTGAGAAGTGTACTGGATGTCATATTCTGTGAGGATCATTTGCCATCTTGCAACCCGTCCGGTAAGCGCTGGCTTCTCAAATATGTACTTAACTGGGTCCATTTTTGAGATCAATAAAGTAGTGTGGGTCAACATATACTGCCTCAGTCGGCGAGCAGCCCACGCTAAAGCACAACAAGTTTTCTCGAGCAGTGAATAACGTTGTTCACAGTCGGTAAACTTTTTGCTTAGGTAGTATATTGCATACTCTTTTCGACCAGACTCGTCATGCTGGCCCAACACACACCCCATCGACTCTTCTAATACTGTCAAGTACATTATCAGAGGTCTTCCTTCAACTGGAGGCATAAGGATTGGAGGTTCTTGCAAGTACTCTTTGATCTTGTCAAAAGCCTTCTGGCAATCTTCATTCCACCTGACCGTCTGTTCTTTTCTTAACAGCTTGAACAAGGGTTCACAAGTTGCTGTAAGGTGAGATATGAACCTCGAAATGTAGTTCAATCGTCCTAAGAACCCTCGAACTTCTTTTTCTGTCTTCGGTGCAGGCATTTCTTGAATGGCTTTGACTTTATCAGGGTCAACTTCAATCCCTTTCTCGCTCACAATAAAACCCAGCAGCTTACCCGATCGCACCCCGAATGTGCACTTGTTGGGGTTCAACTTCAGTTGGTACTTCCTCAGACGCTTGAACAGCTTCAGCAGATTTACCAGGTGGTCTTCTTCAGTAAGGGACTTGGCAATCATGTCATCCACATAACATTCGATTTCTTTATGGATCATATCGTGGAATAATGTTACCATAGCCCGTTGATATGTTGCACCAGCATTCTTCAGTCCGAACGGCATCACCTTGTAACAGAACGTGCCCCAGGGTGTGATGAAGGTTGTCTTCTCCATGTCTTCAGGTGACATTTTGATCTGATTGTATCCTGAAAATCCATCCATGAAGGAGAATACCGAGAACTGAGCCGTATTATCCACCAATACATCAATGTGAGGTAATGGGAAATCATCCTTCGGGCTGGCTCTGTTCAGATCCCGGTAGTCAACGCACATCCTTACTTTGCCGTCTTTCTTAGGCACAGGCACAATATTAGCAACCCACGGTGGATAGCTAGTTACAGCAAGGAACCCGGCGTCCCATTGCTTTTGTACCTCTTCTTTGATCTTCATTGCCATGTCTGGGCGAGTACGGCGCAGTTTCTGTTTAACCGGTGGACATTCTTCTCTTAAAGGAAGCTTGTGCACAACAATGTCGGTGTCCAACCCTGGCATATCTTGATAAGACCAAGCAAACACGTCCACATACTCTTGAAGCAGGTCAATCAATTGTCTCTTTACTGAGTCTTGTAAGCAGGCCCCGATTTTAACTTCTTTCACATTTTCATCTGTACCAAGATTAATCGTTTCAACCTCCTCCTGATGAGGAGTGATAACCTTCTCCTCTTGTCTCAACAATCTGGCTAGCTCTTCAGGAAGCTCGTAATCTTCTTCGACCCCTTCATCAGCTTGATTGATTGGATTGTCAAAGTCATACGAAGTCATAGCCGTGCTGTTGTCGGTGCAGTCTGGAAGGCACTCTCTGCAAGGGTTTAGTTTGTTCATTTTAGTGATTGATTTTAATCTTGTTTAGAAAAGTGAAAGTAAAGATAACATTTTGAAAACACTGCCATTTATTTTTTGTACAAAAAGAAAAATGGAAAAACAGTGAGCGGAAAAGAAAAAGACTCATTTGCAAAAGATGTCTGATATTTCATTGATTAATCTTGTTGCACAAAAATTACAGATGGCCCGATTACAAAATGAGTCTTGTCATCTTGGGCAAGATGCAAGACTTGATGCATGCTTAAAATATACAGGAAATAATAATTACTCTGCAGGAGTAACCCTTATAATTTCCTGGGAAGACCAGTTTGAGATACTGCTCCCCGGGATCTTTGGACGTATCCAACTCTCCAGGTTGCGGTCGCTTTCATCCTCGTCTTCCAAATTGTTGACAACATCAGGGGTGAGCATCCCCCCACTAACAAAGTTGGGCTC
Source organism: Lathyrus aphaca (assembly GCA_963966055.1). Classification (NCBI taxonomy): domain Eukaryota; kingdom Viridiplantae; phylum Streptophyta; class Magnoliopsida; order Fabales; family Fabaceae; genus Lathyrus; species Lathyrus aphaca. The sequence goes on along the minus strand of OZ014525.1, from coordinate 259,476,256 downwards.
CTTAGCAGCCTCTGCTTGATCTTGTTGAGTTGGTTTGTAACCCAACCCAAATCTATCCTCTTTCTTCTCTACGGGCAGCAACTTGCCCCAGCCTTGGGCAGTCCCTTCTTCAACAACCTTCCGGGCTTGTTGATAAGATGTCATTGAGGTCCCAGGTACAGCAGATGTCTCATTTATGTTCAAGGCCTCAAACCCTTGACTCATAGTTTCGTGGATCTCCCCATCCATCTCAATGTATTTGTAGGTAGCCAGATGGCTAACAAAAATATCTTCCTCTCCACAAATAGTAACGACTTGGCCCTCCCACTCGAATTTTAACTTCTGGTGAAGGGTAGACGTAACTGCGCCAGCGGCATGAATCCATGGTCTACCCAACAAACAGCTGTAGGCAGGCTGAATGTCCATCACATAGAAGGTCGTTTTGAAAGTTTGTGGGCCAATCGTTATAGGCAACTCAATTTCTCCCAGAACTGATCTCTTAGAACCGTCAAAGGCTCTCACTACCAGGTTACTGGGGCGTAATGCCAATCCTTCATACTCTAGCTTCACAAGGGCTTTTTTAGGTAAGACATTGAGGGATGATCCTGTGTCTACCAGCACATGAGAAAGAACTGCACCCTTACACTCCATGGTAATGTGCAAAGCCTTGTTATGATTGCGACCTTCAGTAGTCAAATCAGTGTTGGTAAATCCTAGTCCATTACTAGCATTAACATTTCCAACCACAGCTTCCAACTGATTGACGGTGATCTCTTCTGGCACATAAGCTGCGTGCAAGACTTTTAGTAGTGCGTTCCGATGAGCCTCGGAGCACATTAACAATGATAAAATGGAGATCTTAGAAGGCGTCTGGTGAAGCTGGTCCACTATCTTGTAATCACTTTTCTTGATGATTCTCATGAATTCATCAACTTCTTGATCAAAAGGTGTTTTCAAAGCTTCTTTAACAATTTTCTCTTCTTGCACCATGCTCTTCCCTTTTGCCTTGGCAGCAGCTTCTGCCTCAGCAGTGGGTCTCTGAATTTGCGGGGCAAAGAGACGTACGCTCCGAGTGAAGCCTCCGCCTCCTCCCACATTGTCTATTTGTGGTGAAGAAGTTGATGATTCGAGAGTGATTTTCTGTCCTTCGCAGTATAGATCAGAGCCGTAATGCCAAGGGATGGCATTACTGCTTTCATAAGGTACTGGCCCAGGCACCGTGATAGTGACTGGACTGATAGAAGCTGCAGAAGGGACCGTGATAGTCTGTGGATCATAGTATATTGTGACTGGTGCTCTGATAGGAGTGGCGCTTTGGGAGTTGTAGGCAGAATCATTTTCAGGATCATAATAAATTGTAACTGTTGAGACGCTTTCGTTGTTTGCTGTTGATGTTGTAGGAGACAATGTTGAATGAATGGGTGTTGCTGTTGTAGGAGATTCTGAATGAAGGGGTGCTGAAGTTGTAGAAGGGATGTTTGCTGATATTTGGTCCGTTGAAGTAACAGATGAAGCATTTGTTGATGAGATTGAAGAGTTGTTTGGAACAATGGTTGTTGCAGTTGTAGAAGACTCGGGAATTGCTGTTAAGGGGATTGCTGGATTGGTAGGTATTGATGTTGTGATTTGAAGCAGGCCACTCTGGATGAGACCATCTATGCCATCTCTTAAGTTATCACAACCATTCACTGAAATGTTGCAATAAGCACACCCTAGCTCACATCCCGGGAATATTTGACATTCAAGGAGTTGAGCTTTAATCTCTACCAAGGGTGTCCGAATCTGGCCCACACTGGTTATTAAGTAAGACGACTTGTCTTCTTCAATAGCATTGATTCTGGGGCCACCATGGTTTGGCATAGGGTTCTTGTTAACATTTGGTGGTGGTGCAAAATTTAGAGCCTTAGAATCTACCAAGTCATGTACCTTCATGTGCAAAGCTCTGCACTTCTCTGTACTATGGCCAGGTGCATTTGAGTGAAAAGCACATCTGGCGCTGGTCTCATAATTTCTGGGCAGACTGGCAGGATCTGGAGGTGCCAACGTCCTTAGCTCAACCAGGTTGAGTTTTAGGAGTTGTGGAAATAATGTGGCATAGGGCATAGGGATCGGATCAATCACCCTATTGGCCTGAGAAGGTCTCTGTTGGAACGGTCTTTGCTGATTGTTGTTGTTGGTGTTGTTGTAGTTTCTCTGAGGAGGATACTGAGTTTGTTGCTGATAATTTTGTTGCCGTGGTTGATAAGCTGGTTGTGGATGAATTGGAGCGGGAATGGTGACTGCTGCCACAGACCTATGAACATATTGGGGTCTGCCCCTGTTGGTATGGATAACATTGGTCTCACCAGTTCTTCTTGGGCCCACAAAAGGCTTCCTTGTGTTGCTGGATGAGCTGGCACCGTTGTCAGAAATTTTGCCCATCTTCAATAGGCTCTCAATTCTTTCTCCAGCTATAACGACATCTGCAAAGCTGGTAGAAGAAAAGGCAGCTAGCCTATCAATGTATGTCCCTTGGAGGGTGTTCATAAACATGTCAGCCATCTCCCTCTCCGACATGGGTGGCTGGACAGCAGCAGCAAGCTGTCTCCACCTCTGGGCGTACTCCCGAAAGCTTTCTCTGGATGACTGTGACATTCCCATCAGGAGGGTCCTGTTGGGTGCCATATCCAAATTATACTGGTATTGTCTAATAAAGGCTTCTTCCAAGTCTTTCCAACATCTGATGGTTGCTCTGGTCAGATGAGAGTACCATTCCCTTGAAGCTCCTGTCAAGCTATCCTCGAAATAAAACATCCATAGCTTTTCGTCCATGGTATATGCCTTCAGCCTCCCCAGAAAGGATTGCAAGTGGGTCCGTGGGCAAGAAGTCCCGTTGTACTTTTCGAAGCATGGTGGTTTAAATTTATGGGGAATCCTGACCCCGTCCACTAAGCCCATGTCCATTACATCAAAACCCAAAGAGTTTTGAGACTCTAAGGACCTTAATTTTTCAGCAATTTCATCCAGCCTTCTGTCATAGGCCTCATCCCCAGCTCCCATCACTGTGAACTGATCTTCCTGGGGGTCTTCCTGCAGCACTCTGCCTGTGGTAGCATTCCCTTGAACATTAGCAGGGATGTTGATTTCTGGGTGAAGGTGGGGTCCAAATACAGGTGGGTTGATATGAGGCTGAACCCTCTCATTGTTGCTTGTCCCACCAGTCCCTAGATGGGGATCTTCCTGATTCTGCCTCTCTACTAAGGCTCTTAATCTCTCCTGGCTCTGAGCTAAGCCATTCATCACCTCCATAAATTGTGTCATCTGATTCCTCATTTCCAATCTCTCATTGGCCATTTGGTTCCTGACCTCTGTAAGGTCCTGTTGTACCTGGTCCATCTGTATACCCGGAAGGTTGTTGCGGGTTGGATATCGTTGTGGACGGTTGAGTGGGAACACCCGACGTCGAGCAATAGTTCCTAAGATCACAACAGAGTTAGTAACAAAAACAAAACAAACCTACAAAACAAACAAAGGTTAGCATGCAATGCAGTATGCTTATTTGTTTCCAAGGTATCCGGCTTGGCACTTGGTTTTGACCTTTCCAGACCCCTGAGGGAGATGCTTGTGATGTTGCTTGAAAGAAACTCAGATCGAATAAACTGATACATATATCACAAAAAGTAAATGATACATAGTTTTTTACAAAGCATGCCCTCTGAGGGGTCAAAAATACAACATAAAAAATAAAAGTACATGAAATGAAAGCAACAACAAGCAAAAGTCAGACACCAAGACCAAACTCATCCTCCTGAACTTCCTTGAGAAGTGCTTCAGTCACAGGATCAGCTGGACGCTCTGTGAGATTCCTGATAAGGAGATTCCTGGTAGTAACAGCTGCAGTTAGCTTCTTGTGTTGACTCTGGTCTTTTGACCTCTTCACACCAGCTTTAATCTTCAACTCTGAGATCTCTCTCTGGGCTGCTAGTAGGGCTTCCTGTTGCTCCTTTTCACTAGCCTCCAACTGCTCAATCTTGTCCTGAGTCCTCTTATCTTCCAGAGTACGAGCTTCGGTGATCCTGACCCACCTAGCTTGACTCTCTTTCAGATACAAATCAGTCCTGGCCTTCTGGAACTGAGCCTCCTTGCAGGCATTCTTCAAGATCTGCTCTCCAGCCCTAGACTTCTTAATGTAATCCTCTGACTTCTCAATTCTGGCCAGATGCTCCACCTTTAGCTTTTCTAACCTTTCAATGTCCAAGCGCCCATCACTCCTCTCCCAGAGGGTCTTCTGTAGAGCCTGAGTCAGCTTCTCATTTCTCTCTTTTAGTTTCTCAAACTCCTCTAAACTGACAGTGACAGGAGGTGGTGCTGAGGATGGTCCAGGTATATCTTCCATGGTGAAGGGCATCCCAGAAAATTGAGCCCTGGCATGGGACCACTCATAGTACTGTGCTGAGGCCACATTGTTACATCTTCCCAGAATGGTTACACCTTTAGTCTGGACATTGTCCCAAGCCCAGGATGCTTGCCTAACAATAGCCAGATTAGGCTTAATCTCACAGTAAAGAGTCTCAGCCAAGTCTTGTGCTTTAGGAGGGTGGACCAATGCATAGCCCAGTTGTCTTTTGAATAGCAGAGGGTTGTAGTTGATGCAACCCTTTACTCCTATCAGAGGTACATTGGGAAACTTCCCACAACTGGTGATGATGTCCCTGCCCTTTGTGCTTTGAGTGCACCATCTGATATCAGCTGAAGTCAAAGCAGTGAGTCTTCTAGCCCAATTCTTTGGCTGGTGAGGATTCAAGAATGCATCAGTCTTGGGCAAGTGCTTGAGCAACCAGGTATGGAAGAGGGGAGCACAGCACCTCACCAATCTTCCTCTCTGCTTTTCATTCCTTTGGTGAACAGAGTAATAGAAATCTCCCAGTAAGGTGGGCACTGGGTTCCTCAGGATGAAAAGATGGATTGCATTCTTGCTAACAAACTTAGGCTCATCTGCAAATAAAATAACCCCATATATGCTAAGGGCTAATAATGCACAGACTGCCTTCCACTCCCCCAAGGAGGCCTTCAGAATAGCCTGAGAAATCAAGAAATCCAAATGTAGACCAGAGATTCCAGCCTTGGTAGTCATATTTTGCCCAATCAGACAAGGTTCTAAATACAATTCCTTTGCCACTTCTTCATTACTTGGAAAATCCATCTCAGGGTTGAAGGGGACTCCACCCCTGATAGGTACACCAACCAATGATGAATACTCCTCTAATAAAGGTCCCAACTGAAAATCCTGAAAAGTGAAACACCTCAGAGGGGGATCATAGAACTGCAGGCAAGTATGAATCAGGCTCCTCTGTGAAGGGTCCAAATCCATAACCACATCAAGTATGCCTCCATAGTTTTCTCTGAATAGTGGTATATGGTCTGGAGTAATCAGGGTCTGGATCTTCCTGATGTCAGCTAGTTCAGGCTGAAAGAAATGATAGGAGATATTACTCTTCTTAGGTGCCATGTTGCTGAAGAAAAGCTGAGACAGATGCTGATGATGGAGAATAACACTGAAGATGGGCCACTGACAGGCTGAGACTGGTGACTGAAGCAGGTAGCTGATAGCTGAAGTAGATAGGTCTATGCTGATGATGGGGTCAAAACCAAGCCAAAAATAAAGTACGGATACCCTGAAAAACAAATAAGCAAATGTTAAAATGATGCAATGATGATGTATGCAAATGATATGCAAGGGTTTGTGACTGAGCTGGATCTGATCAAGTGCTCTGATATAAGTCCAAGTATGTTCAAGAAATCCAGATGGAGGTTCATAAGTCCAGTAACCAAGGTGGGGGACTCAAATAAAGAGTCACATGTCCAGGGTTAAAAATCACAAGAACTGTTCCAACATGGAGTACTCTTAATCAAAACAAAGTAACAGGGTATGCTGAGGTCAAGTGTACCTGCAAACCTGTAAACAGCCCAACCCCCCTCACAGGTGATGTTCTAAAACAAGGATCCTCAGGCTTGGATCAGTTATGAGAAGTGTAAACACTTCTAACCCGGAGGTACAGTGTTTACAATAACCATAAAAGATCCTCCTCTAATTCTCCTCAGTTTCTGAAGGTCAATACTAAAGGTCATTTAGACTTAGCAGGCTTCCCAGATAGCCCTAGCACTACAGGAAATCTGCAACACAGAGTTCTCAAGAAGAAACCCATATCTGAACCGTGTTTCATATTCCCGCACCAGACCGAAATGGAATGGGAAAGAACATGAACCACTCTAGCCTAGGTGTCACTCAGGTCCCAGGTATAGGACCTTAACTCTCAGTAGAACACCCACCCACCAAAGCAACAAAACAGATCCGGCCAGCACAGTATGACAGTATGATATATGCAAAGCTATAAAGAAAGCAGTAAAACGACTGTACATAAAGCAAAAAAAATAAAAAAAATATACAAACACAGATAGCACATAACACCCCAGTAAACACAAATCAATCAAGCGCTAGGAGGAACCCACAAAAAGAACCAGAAGCCCTGGTTGCAGTATAAGGTTCCCCAGCAGAGTCGCCAAGCTGTCGCTCCCAAAAGATGAGACTGGCTCAAATATGGTACGGACGCGAACGGTCGGCGAGATGAGGATGTGAGTACACGCGGGAGTGAACTCACAGGGAATGAAAAGAGTCGCCAGCTAGGCATTTTTATCCCGGAGGAAAGGCAATGCTGCATAAACCTAGAAAGATACGGATAAGACGGTTGCGAACCAGAGAGACTGAGAAAGGGGGTTGGTTACAACCTGGGAAGGTATTAGCACCCAGATTGTCCGTCGTACTCGACGGGATCCACGCTTAAAAGATTTGTGTTTTAAAGGGGTAATGTCAGTGCAATCTGTGTATAAAAGAGCTGGAAAAGGATGTACAGGTGTCAGTGTAAGAGAAGTGAAGTGTCTAAATGAGGTGTCAGTGTAAGAATAAGAATGAAATGCTCAAGAATATGAGGCTAAAAGAATGGTGCTGAAAGAGGGGGAATATACAGAGACTTTTGTTCGATAACTGTTAAGTTATGCCTACGTATCCTCTCGTGCAATGAGGAAGTCAGAACAGCGTAGTTCGACCCAAAGAGACTGAAAGATGAATTGACTTGTGAACTGCTTGCTTGTCACTGCTCAAGTGTATGACCTTTCTGGCTCAGGTGCAAACTGTCTTGCATTAGACGGAAGAAGCAAGTTCTCGTTTATGAGTGAAGGTGATGAGAAAAGAATCCCGAAGGAGACGATTATTGTTTGTTTTTGTATTTTCAGTCTTTTATTGCTTTTGAAAGTTTGTCATAAGTTAATGAGTTTAAACCTAAACCAATGGATTTAGTAAACTCATCACATCATCCCTCTGATTAGGGGTAATGAGAATACCTTAAGTGTGAAGTCAGTTTCTCACACTTAATCACCTTTGATGTAGGATTAAGATCATTAACCTACTTGTGATTATTTAGATGTTTTTGTGTTTTTGTTTAGTGTTGAGTAATGAGGTTAAGCCATAATCAAGGATTAAACAGACTCATTACACCATCCTAATAGAAGGATAATAGATGAGAGTGTTTAAGCTGAGGAAAGCTCCTCAACTTAATCCATGATTAGGGATTAACCTCATGACAAAACAAAGCCTTTATTAGATGGATTTTAGTTAATGATATGATGAAGAAGTGATTTTTAGGGTTTGTAAAACAACTTGAGGGGGACTTGTCCATTAACACTAGGGTTAGTCCTTCTTAACCAGTTAAGGAAGAATTAGAACCCTAATGCAAGGCCCAAGTTACAAGCTTGATGTCTTAGTGATTATTAGGTGAATTGATTAAAGGATTTAAACACATTAAGGGTTTAACACTTAGGATTAAAGTTATACACTCCATCCTAATAGAAGGATGCAGGCATAAGCTTAATCACAAAGCCTTAAAGCCTTTAGGGTTTAGTCCCTGATTATGAGGTGAGAAGAGAAGACTCAATGAGACACAAAGGTAAAACTAAGTGGGGAGACTAATCAAAACCCTAATCATTGTCATTCTTGGTTGTTCCTAAGGTTTGTGAGGTTTACAGGAGAAATCTTCAATGGAACCACCAGGATGCAGATGAAAGGATCAGGAGAAGCAAAGTAACTTGCTTCAATTAAGAAGACAAGTCACTTGAGGAAAGAAAGTGAGAAGAGAAAGAAAGAGCAAGCTCAATCTCAAACACATAACAAAATGCAGCAAGGATGCATAAAAGAGATGAAAAGAAAATGTGAGAAGTGAAGGCAAATCCACTTCTCAAAGTTGCTTACCACCTGAAAAGTTAGTGAGAAAGATGCAATGCAATGCAAAATGGAATGAAATGGCATGATGCAAATCAAAACCAGAAGCATATATGAGATGATAATGATGCTATGAGATGATGCAAATATGAATCAAGGCATGAAGATGATCATATGGACCAATGGATGCAAATGGAGCAAGTTTAGAACCATGAACATACATGAAAAGTCATGAGATGCAAATGACATACAACATGGCAAATACATGATGCAATGATCAAACATGCTTTCAATATGTCTTAAGATGTCTAATGAATCAAATGGATGCACAAAATGCTATGGCAAGTCAAGGTATGAATGCAGATACAAGATGAATGCAAAAGGAAGCCCAAATTAGGGTTTATGATTAATGCATCAAACAAAAACCAAAATCAGAAGCAAACATCAATATAAAAAAAAATTGAAAATGCTCTCAAAGTAACCCTAATCCTATACAAACTCACTGCCCAAAGGAGGGGTTCTAACTCTTAACCTAATTAGGGTTATGAATTTCTTAAGTTTTCTAGGGTTTTAGGGTACCTTAACAAGAAAAATGCCAAAAAAAATGAAAATGAAAGATCAAATCATGCCAATTTAATCTCACAAACTACATGCTAAACAAAATGCAATGCAAAAAGAATCAAAGTCCAACTCTCAATGGTTAGGCAGAAATGATTTTTTGAAGTTTGGATCAAAATAATGCCTTGAAATGATTTTAATTCCATGAAAAATTCTCAAAAGACATCAAGATCAAAAAATAAATTTGGTTTGAGGGTTGGACAATGTTTCTAAATGATTATGAAGGTTTGATGAATTTTTTGGTGATTTTTAAATACTTAAATGTATTTTTAATTAATTAATCCTCATTAATTAATTAAAAATAAACTTTTAAATGATTTAAAAATATTTTTTAATGCAAAAAATAAAAATGAAAATGTTTTTGGTTTCTGAAAATTAATAAAAGTTTATACAAAAATTTTCAGAATTTTTAAAATTGTTTTACTATTTTTAAATAAATATGGAAAACAAATCAAATAAAAAGAAAATAAAATGAAATAAAATGGAAAGTCAAACAGATCAATGGCTGGTATTCAAATGAAATGCGCGCGTGTTGACTGGCGCCAGATCCAAGGGTGGAGATTCAAACTGGCCAGATTAATTATAAACTTAATTAATTAAGGTAATGACGTGGATTAGGGTTAAGTGAAGCAATCCAGGCCGTTGAATGCACGCGGGAATTGACCAAGTCAGCTCATCCAACGCCCAGGATTCAAACTTGCATTAATTACAGGGATTAACCCTAATTGTTTTCAGGTGGCCGGAGAAGACTTCCGGTCGTCTTCTCCGGTGGGAATCCCACCTGAAAATCTCCAAAATCCTCAAAACTTCACCAAAATGAAAACTAAAAGCCCATAAATCATCCCCACACATCACTGAATCAAAACCCCCACTCAAATCTCATTTTTCACTCATCAATCAGCTGAATCGAAACAAAACAATTTTTAGGGCAAAAGTTTCAGACAGTCCATACATCCTGGTTTCTCAACCATTTTCAAAAGTAAGCACATATTCATGATCAGGGGAGTGCATAGAAGCTATTAAGAACTTAAAAACATGTTTCTGGAAAAAAGTTTTGAGTTGACTACCTGAACTGAAGCTTTCGATTCAGGAGCTTTCTGGCTGTTTCTTTGGCTCAAATGCACTCCAATGATCCTCCTAAGAAGCTTGCAAGGTTTGTTTGAAGTTTGCAATGGCTGGTTTGAGAGTTTGCTTGAGTTCTGTTCAAAGGGGGGCAGAAATCGTATCTGGCTTATGTGAGGTTTCAAGGGTGGATGAAGGCAGGGAAATGATCAGGAGGATGTGGTGATGTGTTCTGTGAAGTTTGTTTGAGAGTTTGTGACTTGTGCAAGCAGTTTCGAAAGCTTTTGCACAAGGGGTGGAAAATGAGAATGCTGAGTTGTTGTGTGTTTCAGGCTTGCTTCTTGTTATGTTTGGCTTGCATTTGATCAGTATAAACAATTCGGATTGGTCAGAAGATGTGATGTGTGCTTTTGTGATAGGTATGGGTCTTTTTGCCAAAATGTCAAAGTTGGTGTAAGAGAAGTATGGGCTACTTTCTAGCCAAGTACAAAAGTATGTTCTACGCAGCATGATGTGGGGAAAGGCCTAGGATGGTTCAGCAAGCTAGCAAGCAAGTGGGTTATGTCTTATGATGAGTTTTGCAACTTGCCTTGCCTTTGATTTTTATGAAAAAATCTTGATCCATAGGCCATAAAACATGTGATTCTTTGTGTGCAATCTGACTTTTAGGACTTGTATGATCATGTGGTGAAGTTTATAAGTCCATTTGATGACTTAATTTGCCTTGAGAAGTGAATTTGCAACTTTGCCTCTTTGGTGGAAACTTTGAAATTTTGTGATTTTTGCCAACTTTGACAAGCCATAACTTTTGATCCAAAATGAATTAGGTCATGTTCTTGTACTTTTTGAAAAGGGAATGATCCATTCTACAACTTTCATGACCAAAGTTTTTCCATTTGAAGCTTTTTTGAATCAAAAAGTAAAGGTTGAAAAAGTTGCCTAAAATGGCAATTTCATTGAAAGTCAAACTTGCCCAAAAAGTCAACTTTGCAAAAGACTTGAAATTCTTCAATTTTGTGAACTTCCAACATCTTCCATGATCAAATAAAGATCATATACAATCAAAATGATGAAGAACACCCCTTGGTTGGGTCATTGGGGGCCTCAGATGCCCTGATTTTGCACTGACTTGCTTGAAAAGTCAACTCTTGATCAGATGACTTCCCCATGGAATTTCTTCATGAAAATTGATATGCATACTCCCTATACCATATAGAGACCAATAGAAACAAGAATGAACAAAAAATTTGGAGTTATGGCCTCTGAAACCAAAACCCTAATTTTAGGTCATCTGGGCAGTTAAACCTGGCTCTGCCTTCACACCATTTCCAGTTCTTGTGATTCTTGACATTCTTGACTTTTGAGAGGATATAACATGATGTTTGAACATGCATGGACCCCTTTGAAGTGATTGATGACCTTTGGAGTGGCTCAAGAAGCTCTTGGATTTCTCAGATCACAAACCCTAGATGCAGATGACTTTGAACCAATGCAATGAATCAAAAATGTGATATGGGATGCTATGATTGAGTTTATGCATATGAAATGATCACAAGTCATGGTGTGAATGGGTGAGGGCAAATTTGGGGTGTTTACAGCGGTCCGAAAGGACGGGAGCCGCGCGCCGGACGGACTGAAGAGTCGCAACCTAATTCTATTTATTCCCGAAGAGGGAAAGGGGAGATATAGATACAACCCGAGAGGAGAAGGATGAGGACAAAGGTCAACGGAACCATTGCCTGGGTTCGGAAGTCGGTTATGCAGGGGGAAGGTATTAGCACCCCCTACATCCATCGTACTCGATGGGAACCATCTAAGTTATCACGCTCGAAAGGATGTCTATGCTTTAACGAATTGCTTGCTAGAGGGAAATGAGTTGAATTATAAGTTAGATTGATCATAGGTGCTCGGCAAGGATTGAGATCCTCGTGCCTACGTACTCCCGTGTGCAATGGGAAAGTCAGAGCCTCGTAGTTCGACCTACTAAGGGTAGTGGTTGTTGATTTTATTACCTTTCTTCGACGAAAGGGTTTAGGAGTCGAATGTACTAAAGACTAAGGATAGTTTATCTCGCCCAACAAGACGAGCGTCTTGCGTCGAAATAATCGGAGCGAGTAACGAGAGCTCGTTATCCTCCTTTCTACCGCTTAAGGCTCGTGGCGTACAAATCTTCTCGTTTTATTAGAATGTTTTATTTCCTAAGACCGCTTGACGTTGGATCAAGGGTTTGGATCTAATCGAAATGTTTTGGTTTTTGAGGTTAAAAGGGTAAATGAAAATGGAGGTTTATTTTTGTGGTTTGTTAGCGAGGCACGAAGCGCTCGGCTCGCAAGGTAAGGTGGATCCTAATAAACGAAAAAGATAACTGAAAAATAAAGTGCAAGTATGCAAGTGCAATCGCTTGGTGTTGGACCAAGGATTCAGAATTTAAATAAAATCCGGGAAATACAATGCGTACAAAGTAATGGGAGGGGGATACAAAATAAATACAGGGGATTGCGCGAAATAAAAGGTTTCGTTGTAGTTAGCCCAAGAGAAAGCGTGTGTGCAGTGTTTTTTGAACTATTCGAAGGCGTTCGGCCTTTTTAATCGGGACACAACTATTCGAAGGCGTTGGACCTTTTAATCGAAAACAACTATTCGAAGGCGTTGGACCTTTTTTGGGACGCGACGAAATTTAGTTCGTGAACTACCTTAGAATCGATTCAAAATTGGAATCATTCTATAAGGAGTCGAAACGTAATTTTTTAAATGCGAAAATAAATAAATTAAATAAATCGAATTGCTAGAATTGGATTGAAATAAAATAATGAATTAAATAATTAAATGAATTGAATAATATCAAGGATAGTAAAATAAATTAATTTAATGTACATGTTTGTTTGTCGAAATAATAAAATAATAAAAAAATTAATTACAAGGAGGGCCTCATATTAACCAAATATCACCGATTTAATGAAATCGAGCGAAAAATTGGCCTTTTATCAAGTCATTGGCCCCAAAAAGATCGAAATTAATAACACGTATATTTTTTAAAATAAGTTTTCTATGGATTTTTTTTCAAACATTCTTAGGATTTTAAAATGAAGTTTTCTTGTGTTTTTTTTCAAAATACAAATTGAAAGAAATGATTATAAGAAGAAAAGAAAAACTAAAAGTGATAAAAAAAACCGTGAAGGTTTGTGCGCTGGTTGGAAGCTGTGCGTGAGAATCAGTGTGTGAAATTTGTATTAAAAAAAAGAGCTATTAAAGCTCGATAACCATAACAAAAATCAATCAAAAACTAATAATAATAAAAGAGGGTGAGTCTGTGAAATATGGAGTGTGTAGAAACAACATAAAATGGATCAAGAGCCTAGAGCCCAAGATCCATGTGATATTTTGAAATCAGAAACAAGGTTTATTTATAAATAAAAAAATTAACAAAATGAAAACAATGGTCATCGAAGAAAAAGAAAAACGCTCAAGGAAACCCACCCTCACAAGATGATTCACGGCGGAGGCTCTTCCCATCTCAGTTTCGGATCGCACGGCGGAATCCTCCCGATCTGAGTTTCGTTTTTTCTCGATTTTAAAACTCTCGGTTCTCGCGCGGATCTCTCATCTCTCGCTCACGGTGGTTGGCTTCGGATCGCACGGCAGTGCGCCCTTCGGTGGTTTCGACGGTGAGCGGTGGTGAGTTGGTTTTGGGTGCTAGCTTAAGGTTTTCGGCGGCTGGGTTTTTGAGTTTGGTTCGGCGTTTGTGGCTTGTGATTCATCTGTTCATCTAACTTCTTCTGGTTTTTCTTTGTTTTTTTTTCGGTTGTGTTTTTGTGGTGGTGATGGTTTGGGCTGCTGTGTTTACGTTGATGTTTCAACGTTTTTGTAATAAACCTCAAATGTTTTCCTCTGCCTCTATTTAGTTTTGCTTCAAATCTTCTTTGGATGCTTGGTTGTTTGGGTCCTCAAATGTTTTCCTCTGCCTCTAATTTAGTTTTTTGATTTGAAAGGGTGACAGGGTGTTGGGCTGAGTTTTGATGGATTTCCGGCTGTTGAGAGGTCACGGCTCGCAAGCGGTTCGTGAAGGATGGTGTTGTTAATGAATGTGAGATTTGGATGGTTGAATGGTGATTGTGTGGTTCGAAAGGATAAAAAGGCTTGTTGGATAGTTTTTTTTTGTGATTATAGTTCTGTGTTTGGATTGAACTTTTGTTTTGAGTTTCTGAGCTATATTTGATGAGGGAGGCAGAAGCTGGGTAAGCGATGGATTGTTCTGGCTTTGTTATTGCAAAAAGCAATTGGTTATGTAGTGGAGAGTAGTGGAAGAATCTTGTGAGCTGTGGGTGAGAAGTTTGTTATGGGTGAGTGTGTGGGTGTATTGTGCAAGAACGTGAATTCATTAGTAGTGGTGTGGTTGCTTTGTGTTGTGATTAAAAGGGACAGACTGTGTTTTGATTGTGAGGGTAACAATAATAATAATAAAATAAAGGCTGATTTGAAATGGATAAAAACAATAACAATTATAATAATAATGATAATAATAATACTAATAATAAGAAATAACAATAATAATAAAAATAAAGGTAATGGAAATATAATAATGGAAATAATACTAATAATAATAAAAGGCAATAATAATAAACTATAAAAAGATAATAAAAAATAGTAATAACAATAATGAGTTTTTTTTTTTTTTTGTAATTTTGAAAATTGTACATGGGTTTAAGAAAACTTAAAAATAAGAAATAATAATAAGATAATAAAAAAGAATTTTTGTAATTTTGTGATTAAGGATAAAGGAGAAATGATGAGCTTAAAGAAATAGTGATAATAATTTTTTAATTTTGGATAAAGAATTAAATAATGAAAATATTTTATGATAAAGAGCAGAAATAAATTTTAGTTAGAAAATAAATGTACCTTTTTTTGATTTTTGTTTTGAATAATAGACAGAAAAAAAAAGACGATGCATATTTTGGATTTTTCGAAATATCGGACAAAAACAACTAGTACACATTTTGTTTGACAGAGAAACACATTTTTTTTTTAATTTTCGAAATATATGTTAAACAGAGAAATAAAATGGTACAAGTTTTTTATTTCTTTGAAACAATGATTAGACAGTAAAAAGGGTAGGACAAATTTGGGGTATGACAGTTAGCATAAAAAGAACAAGGTTTTGATATATGATTTGTGAGATAGGACCAGACCCTAATTTTTATTCTAACCTATCTTTAAATTGCACAAAATTTAACTTTCTATTGAGTATAAATTGAACAACATCTGTGTTTTGAAAACTGAAGCCATATTCATCAAAGATAAAAGTCTCTCTGTTGCAGTGGCCGTTAACAGAGTATCTTTATGCAACATAGTTGGGGTTCCGCATGTTTGTCATATTTATATAGCTCCTTATGTAAAAATGCAACGAAAGGCACATCTACATTTTCTGGATGTGCCGTTTTGCTTAAAGCATGGGGTTGGCCTCAGTTGCCATCCATTGCCCCGGTCAACGAAAACGCCTTCTCATTCTTGTATGCTCAAAAGTAAGTTAATTGTATCATATTAATTAGTTCACTTTATTATTCCACTTTATTGATTATTGTTTCAAATTATTATTTTTAAACTGTTTTCTGTGTCAGATGGTCGGCACGCGGTTTAACTTATAATAGATTTCCAAGACACTGTATCATTCAGTATCGCGATCTCTTGGATTGCCTTACTCCTGCAGATGTAATATCACTAAAATAATCAATTTATTTTTTTACCAGAACATTTTCTATAATCTAACAATTTTCTCTTTTATAGTTCATTTGGCGTCCATATCAAGGAATGGACCATGATCACCAAATCAGAGATGAAGACGCATTAGTTTGGACAATATGTGTGCCGATCATCAGATTCACCACCGTGGAGATGCATAATAGTGATCATGTCAAACTCCAGTTTGGAATGCATCAAAACATCCCAGACCCCCAACTGATCTTGGTCAATAGAAAATAAAAAAGTCAATGACCAATGGAGCCTTAGGGATTGGAAAGACTTTGCAAAAAATGAGTGTCGTAAAAGGAGGAACCGTTGCCAGTATGTCTTACGTGAACCGGTGATGGCAACCCCGTCCATACCAACTAATACTTATATGGTTTGGTATAGATCAGTTACAATTGGTTTTCTATCCGAAGATAGGTATCTACACGACCCACGCCAGACCACTTACACACAAGAAGCTACCACGTCTAACCAACGAGGAAACTATCAACCTTGTTACTCACAACTTCCTACCCGACTAAATTACCAAATGACACAAACACAAGCCCACTTTCATCACATCCAAACTACTCTGTCATGGGTCACGACCTCATTTACAACATGTTGTCCTTCAATATGCAAGACTTTGTAGAAATCGCAGAATATCTGAGGGAGTCTAATGATGTTCCGGAGGCCTCAATTCCACAAACACCTGGAGTGAATCAACAACAGAGGCAGCGAGTATAGCGAGTGAGGGTACCTAGGGGATGTGGAACCGGCGGACGGTATGCCCAGCCTGGTCGTGGACATTAAATTATGTACTTTTAATTATAATTAATTATTAATATCATTTTATTTTTCATCTTGATCTTACCTGATCAGGAGGGCCTTCCAGCAATTGAGTGCAACAGCAAATGGATGGAGAGGAGGGGGATGTACCTGCAAGGTGCTCCGATGCCAAAGTTAATAGAGGTACAACAAATAGGTAAATTAGCAGAGTGGAATCAGAATACCTGACCCTTTAGTGAGAAAGGGTATATATAGAGAGCCCCCAGCGCTGGGCCAAGGTCCTTCCTTAGGCCGGATCAGCTAGGCCCAAGGAAGAACTGCCAAGGAACGCGTGAGAAGCGTGAAGACCTGGCTAATGGGTTTGGTCCTTGGTTCAACTGCCCCTATCTTTCAGGAGATAATGGGGGACAGTTGGGTGTGTCATACCCCAAATTTGTCCTACCCGCACCATTTTATTTTCTGTTTATTAATAGTTATTCAAAAATCCAAAGATATATACCATTTTATTTGACTGTCTAATGTTCGAAAAATTCAAAAAAAATATGCTTTTCTTTATATAGAGTTTGTGCGGAAATCGGGTCAGTTTGAGATTGTTAGTATTTGCGTGTGC